>PVKV010015973.1:0-52275 GCA_004027835.1 Alouatta palliata | reverse complement strand
TCTGGCATTTCTCCCCATGCTATCTCTCCCCAACTCCCCAGCCCCCGCTGTCCCTCCCCTATTTCCCCCCGAAAGACACCAGTGTGTGATGCCCCTCTCCCTGTGTCCGTGTGTTCTCATTGTTCAACACCTGCCTATGAGTGAGAATATGCAATGTTTGATTTTCTGTTCTTGTGTCAGTTTGCTGAGAATGATGGTTTCCAGGTTGATCCACGTCCCTACCAAGGACACAAACTCATCGTTTTTGATGGCTGCATAATATTCCATGGTGTATATGTGCCACATTTTCCCTGTCCAGTCTATCATCGAACAGTATTTTAGATTTAAATATGGCACACACTAGTAGTCCTTGTTGCTCAGGAGGCTAAGGTGGGAGAATTGTGTGAGCCCAAGAGTTTGAGGTTCCAATAAGCTATGATCACCCACTGCACTCCAGCCTGGGTGACAGGGCAAGATTCTGTCTTTAAAAATAAATATATAGCTGGACAAGGCGGCTCATGTCTGTAATCCCAGCACTTTGGGAGGCCAAGGCAGGTAAATCACCTGGGGTCAGGAGTTCGAGACCAGCCTGGCCAACATGACGAAATTCCATCTCTACTAAAAATACAAAAATTAACTGAGTGTGGTGGCACACGCCTGTAATCCCAGCTACTTGGGAGGCTGAGACAGGAGAATCGCTTGAACCCAGGAGGCGGAGGTTGCAGTGAGCCAAGATCGTGCCACTGCATGCCACCCTGGGCAACAAGAGCAAAACTCTATCTTAAAAAATAAATAAATAAACAAAAATTTAAAAACAAATAAAATGAGAAAACATTGAATTAGTAAAACATACGCTATTCAGTTTTTTTGGTGCTTGAATTAGATTGGGGAAGATAATACACGAGATTACATCCTAAGGGACCATTTTAACCCTTTTAAAGGACTGACAGTGATACAGAAACAAAGCCAAGCTTTAATTATTCAACAGAAAAGATAATCCTTTTCAGTTATATACTATAAATCAACAGAGTTTGAAATACGGTTGTTTACATTTAGGTAAGGTTGACAGGTATAAATTCAAATTCTCCTGGTTTCGCTAAGACAAAAATGTATTACACAAGGTAGGTGAAGAAGATCAATAAGGAATAAAATTTTTCAAAGACTCAGTTTCCTTCCCACCAATGGCAGCTCCAGGGGTCCTTTGGTGGGACTTTAGTTCCCTAGAATGGCCCCTTCCCCAAAGCCACGCACCCAAACCAAACACGCCTGCAAGTCAAAGCTGTGCTTGCTTAGCCAATGCAGCTACAAGCTCTCTCATCCATTGAACTCGGCTGCTGTCCCTAACCCTTACATTATGGAAATTCAGGAGTCCATACTGCTTCTCCCTCAAGGACTCAGTAGGGAGGGTTTCACAGGGAGGGCCCTATTCTTGCAACACATTAACACCTTGTTATGAAGAATCATCTCTTTGACCTTGATATTTTTTTCCAGTAAAGTAAATTATTTATTTTCACCTATATCCACATACGCTGCCCAGAAGCCACCCATTTATCCGTAATGTTTTATTAAGGATATCAGATGTTCCTGCGTAAGTTTTAGGTATCACACGTTCTGACAACAGAGTGTCTAGAGAAAAAGCAGACCTTCAAGTAAATGTATACAGAGACTGTATGCCTCCCTGAATTAAATTTATTTTCAGAGACATTAGCATACAGAGGCTGACAATTGCCCAGATCTACCTACTAAAATCTAATTACCATTAATTTATTGACATACCTTCCCTGCCACCTTCTCACCTCCCCAGTCCCCTCCTCCTTGCAAACCCAGGCATTACTGAAAGAAAAAACCTGGGGTTTTACTGTCTCTATATCTGTGAAGTCAGGCTTTTGGATAATAAGTTACTTTGGTTCCCCGGATGTCTACAGAGGCCAAGGTAATTAGTCATTAGCATTTATGTGCTGCTAATTACCACTAGTGAGAAGTGCCTGGGAAACGCCAACACAGAGTGTTACAGCAATTTGTTCTGTGGGTTGGAGCGGCGGTTTGATTCCATGCCCTATTATATCCTCAGTATAGACTAGGCTAAGTGGCGTTGTAGATTTGGAGTGGCATTTAACTTTCAGCAGAGGGTATCCTTCCTCTCAGTTGGACATTTTCGTGCTAAAACAGCCCACTTGTCAAAACGCTTAGCTATTGTGGTGACAGATGTTACATGATACACAGCTAGGTGGAAAGCTGGTGTCTGACATCTTTGAGCTGCACGGGCACACATGTCAATGTGCCGTAAAATGCAGACACTCCCCCTCACAATCTGGATAAACACTTCTTGCTGAGCCTTTACTGTATCAGTTTGGAACAGATGGGTTGCTGCTTTTCTGATGTATTATGACAAGCAGCAGCAACTACTAATCATAGCACCAAGAACTGTTGGTGTCTAATGCTGTTCTTTTTCTATGTCACCCATTAAGTCATTGTTCTGCTCCTCAACAGAGATAAGAAGAAGAAGAAGAAGAAGAGGAAAAGGAAGAGGAAGAGGAAGAAAAAGAAGAAGAAGAAGAAGAAGAAGAAGAAGAAGAAGAAGGATAAGAAGGAGAAGAAGGAGAAGAAGAAGGAAGAAGAAGAAGAAAGATTAGTTGATTGTCAGGGAGAGTGAGAGAGTCTTCAGGCCCAAGAGTTTTTCTCCTTTTCTCTTGCTTTGAGGGCTGGGTCTGCATCTTGCTGTCTGTACTGAATTCTGGAAATTTCCCTAGGTCTCAAACTTTGAAACCAGGTATCTGGACAGTGTCTTAAGGAGGCAGGCACGGGGAGAAGGGCTGATTTAACCAGTGCCCAATAGGATCTGAAGCTCCCATCGGTACAATCAGCCTTTAATATTATCCTTCACTCTCACCACCCGGAACTATGGTTGGTCTCTCTCTCCCCATGCTGCCACCTGAAGGCTCTGCAGATGGATTTTATTTACACGAAGACCTCAGGGGGTAGACTAGGGGAGATCTCTCTTATGTATTACCCGTTCCCCAACCCCGTGGTCTGTTCTGGGTCATGCATGCCGTGCAGACATCCCTGGCACCCCGAATCAAGCATATCAAATCACTGGAGAGTTTCATCATCTGATTGGGTGGCAGACGGTGGTTTCAGGAACCAGGGTGCCAGAAAAAGGGATCAAAGTGAGTTCAAAATGTCCCAGTGAACTTCCAAAAGAAATACTGCCTTTCCTTCTCACAAAGTCCACTTTCATAGCGAGGGGGCCTGCCTTTGCGCCCAGGCTCACTGTGGCGACTCACGGCGCTGTCCGGGTTTGTTTACTTTAGAAAGAGAGTGTAAAATTACTTCGTTTCTTTAGTGACAGTTACACTCCTTACAAGCTAGCTGATATACACTGAATTCACTGAGTGTGAAACGGGCCTCTGTGGGTCAATGGGGCAAAGGAAAACCACAGAGTGATTTATTGCCCTGAACGCTCTATTCACAGATAACAGGGAGGAGGGTGCTTGTTCCAGACCCAAGAGGGATGGCCTTCTGTCTCACAACTAGGTAGTGCGAAACCAAGACGACTTAGCCAGTCCTTCTACGACATCTGCATTTCTTGTTAATACCCATGATACACATTTCCATCTGGAATTTTAAAATTGTGTCCTGTCAGTAGATGCAAACTGTGAGTGTAGTGGTCAATGATATGGAATCTGGAGTCAAACATTCATACCCTGGCCAACCCTGTCATTTGCTTGCTGTGTGATCTCGGAAAAAAAATACGTAGATGTGGCTTCCTCCTCTATAAAGTCAGGATAACAACAGTATCCATTTTGCAGGGTTATTGTAAGGATCAGATGAAATATTGCATGCAGCTCATATACACAATCTATCTGTAAGTTTGCTAGCTTGCCGGCTTCATTAGCTTTATGTAGAAAAATAACACAAAACTGGCCAGGCAAGGTGGCTCACACCTGTAATCCCAGCACTTTGGGAGGCCGAGATGGGTGGATCACAAGGTCAGAAGTTCAAGACCAGCCTGGCCAAGATGGTGAAACCCTGTCTCTACCAAAAATACAGAAATTAGCTGGGCACGGTAGCAGGCCCCTGTAATCCCAGCTACTCTGGAGGCTGAGGCAGGAGAATTCCTTGAACCCGGGTGGCAGAGGTTGCAGTGAGCCGAGATCATGCCACTGCACTCCAGCCTGGGCGATAGAGTGAGACTCCATCTCAAAAAAAAAAAAAAAATAGAAAAAGAAAAATAACGCAAAACAAGAAGGAAAAACTACAAAAAGTAAGTCACATTTCTTGAGTTTTTATTCTGTCAAACACTTTACATTTACCATTTAATCTTCACAAGAGCCCTGTGAAGTGGGATCACTTACCACCCCATTTTACAATTGAATTAACAAAGGATTTTGAGAAGTGAAAAGTAACTTACTCCCATCACATGGTTACTGAGTGGCAGATCAGTATTTTAAACCTAGTTTTGAACCCAGTGTGCTTCACCACTGTTTATTGTACTGTCTGAAAACAAGATAAGGGGCCTTATAAGCCCAGCTGAAAGAAAGAAAGAAAGAAACATAATAAGGTTCAAAATTGGCCAGTGTGACGCTATGAAGGCCCCATCTCCAACTGCTGAAAGAAAACTAACAGTAGTGTGATGTGGAGTCCAAGCCCCGCCGGTAGATGCTGCTGTTATTTATTTATTTTTAAGCTATCTCCCACAGGAGGGAAGGACAGATGCTTCTTAAAACATGGGGCCTGTTCTGTTCTGTGGCTCTTAATGGGCTAAGAAATAAAAAGGAGGAAAGGAGAATTTCCTGAAATTATGTGGGAATTTATACCTAAAGCATGGATATGCCTCAAGCTATAAGGAAATCCAAATAAAGAAAAAATTGTATGTCAAATGCTCAGAGCACTGTCCTGCATAGACTAAATGCTGCACAATTGTCAAATATTGTTATTATTTATATTAATAGAGCACAGGGTATGGGAAGAGCCAGTGAAGGCAAAAAGTGTTATGTACAATCACGTTTCCCTTTGAAGATTTCTCCCTAAAGTGAATATATTATCTTGAACATTCAATAAATTCAACCTAACCCAAAAGGGGATTTATAATTCCTTTGCATTTCTACCTGTAGGGTGAAATCTGACATTTACTACCACTTTATTAATTTTAGTTTGCAGGGACTTTTGTCTGTAGATTTTACCTAGAAGCAGGCCACACTGTCCCCAGATAATGCGTTTGGGTGGCCTGCTGGAACAAAGAATTCTATAGTAGGGATTATGCCAGAGAAATTAGTCTTTTTCCCTCACTCAGCCTTTTTTTTCCTTCAATGAATGATGTAATTTTTTTTTTTTTTTTTTTTTTTTGCACATGATCTCTCTTTATCACCCAGGTTAGAATGTAGTGGCACCATCATGACTCACTGCAGCCTCAACCTCCCAGCCTCAAGCAACTCTGTCTTAAGTAGCTGGGACTACAGATGCATGCCATCATGACCAGCTAACTTTCTTGTATTTTTGTAGAGACAGGAAAATGAGAGCCAGTTACCCAGGCTGGTCTCTAAGTCCTGGGCTCAAGCCATCCGCCCACCACAGCCTCCCAAAGTGTTAGGACTATAGGTGTGAGTCAGCATGCCTGGCCAGTGTAGCTATCTAGTAGAGCAACCAGATATAACTATTAAATTAGTAAAGCCATTGGTTAAATAAATATAGAACTCTATTCTCAATTTCTTATATAATATGAATCCAGATTAATTTTGACTTGGTTTCTTCTCCAGGCTTAAATCGAACACTTGTTTTCACTCACCATAAATGTTTGCTTTTATTATTATTATTATTATTTTAAGTATAATCACTAGCTCAGGGCTGTTATTATTTTTTCTTTCTTTTGGAGATGGGGTCTTGCTGTCTCCCTCAGGCTGGAGTGTAGTGGCATGGTCATAGCTCACTGCAGCCTCAACTCCTGGGCTCAAGACATCCTCCAACTTTAGCCTCCTGAGTAGCTGAGACTAGGGGCACACACCCACACACTACCATGACCAGCTAATCTTTACCTTTCCATATTAACAAGTCAGTGATTTTATTCTGATAAATAGCCAGTAAGACTAAGTAGTCCAGAAAATAGTCTTACAACGGTTTCCTTAAAGGAGGAAAAGGAAGTGTTTGATAATCACACAATAATATTTTTTTATGGTAAAGATTCATATTTTACTCCGAGTACAAACTTTTTCAGTTTTACAAAGAAATTAAAAGCCTTCTAAGAAAATACATAAACTTCAGAGGCAACATAGTGAAAAATCCTTGACTTTGTTTGCATCCCCCCCGGGGTGGAGTCTTGCTCTGTCAACCAGGCTGGAGTGCAATGGCACCATCTCAGCTCATTGCAACTTCTGCCTCCCAGGCTCAAGTAATTCTCCTGCCTCAGCCTCCCAAGTAGCTGGGATTACAGGTGCATGGCACCATGCCCGGCTAATTTTTTTTTTTGGTATTTTTAGTAGACAGGGTTTCACCATGTTGGCCAGGCTGGTCTCGAACTCCTGACCTCAGGATCCACCCATCTCGGCCTCCCAAAGTGCTGGGATTACAGGCCTGAGCCACTGTGCCCAACCTTACTAGTCTTTTAAGACAGCCACCTGTTCACATTTAAGCAAACTACAAGAAGTAGGCTTGTAAGCTCTCTGTTCTTAGAATACCCAAGAGCAGTTTTGTCTTTCCCAGCATCACCTCTGGTCTAGTTTTTCTGACTACTGGTTCTATTTAGAAAGAGAAGAAAAGAAAGAAAAAATATGACCTGCTTTCATCATATAGAGAGAAGCTACTTGTGTATTTATTTTTATTTTTTGTCTTTAAACTGACTTCTCTTTCTCCTCTTTTTCTCTCTCTTTTTTTTTTTTTTGAGATGGAGTCTTGCTCTGTCACCCAGGCTGGAGTGCAGTGGTGTGATCTCGGCTCACTGCAACCTCCACCTCCCACGTTCAAGAGATTCTCCTGCCTCAGCCTACCTATCAGCTGGGATTACAGGCATGTGCCACCACGTCTCACTAATTTTTTGTATTTTTAGCAGAGATGGGGTTTCACCATGTTGGTCAGGCTGGTCTCGAAATCCTGACCTCGTGATCCGCCTGCGTCGGCCTCCCAAAGTGCTGGGATTACAGGCGTGAGCCGTCACGCGCAGCCTCCTCTTTCTACATAGAACCAGCGGTGAGCCAAGATTTCGCCGCTGCACTCAGCCTGGGGGACAGAGACTCCGTCTCAAAAAAAAAAGGAAAATGGAATATCAGATTAACATGTTAGGCTGAGTAATAAATAGCCCCCCAAAAAAGATATTCACAACTTAATGCTCAGGATCTGTGAATATGTTACCTTACACTGCCTAGGAAAATTTGCAGGTGTGATTTAATACAGGCTCTGGAGGTTGGGAGGTATTCTGGATTATCCAAATGTGCCCAGTGTAATCACAAAGGTCCTGAAAAGGAAAGAAGAGAGTCCCAGAGAAAATGCAAGGAAGGAAGCAGAGATCACAGAAGAGAAAATACAGTACACTGCTGACTTTGAAGACTGAGAAAGGGGCCAGAAGACAAGCAAAGTCAGTGGCCACTAGAAGGCAAGGAAACAGATTCTTCCTCGAGCTTCTGGAAGGAACGCAGCCCAGCAGACCTGTTTCAGACTTCTGACCACCAGAGCTATAAGCTAATATATCTGTTATATTTTAGCTGTTAAGTTCATGGTAACTTGTGATAGCAGCAATAGGAAACTAATACACATGTTTATGGGGGGGGCCTAGGATCCCAGAGGAATAGAATATATTATAATATTTCTTAATCAAAATTTTCTCTGTTGCTGCTTTTTTCGGGAGCTGAAAGGACCTGAACAGGTAAAAATCTTCACAGGCACCCAGATCCAACGAAGCAAGGAGGCTGGGAGTGTATAATGAAAGGGGCGGAGTCAGGCTGCCTGCCTTTCACCCCAGGGCTCTAGGAAGTTAAGCTAGGTATCGCCAAACACATCCCCAGTTCTGCTTCTCTCACGCCCACTACCTCTCACCTACCAAGTTTAGACCACAGGCAGTTCTGATCATCACCCTGCCTCGTGCGGGTACCCTGGGGTGTGGACGTCAAAGGAAGGAGTTTGTCTTTCTCTGCCACCACACCACGGGATGCTCTGGCCTGAGGTCCCCCAGTGCACATAGCTGCCAGCAGAGATACACCTGGTTAATTACCCAGCAAACTGCCTTCCCTCCATGTCCATCTTTGAGGACTCTAAGGAGGGGAGACAAGGGAAGGCAGGACTATGGGGTGATATGAGCCCTGCATGTGTTCCTTATGTGAGTCAGCAAGCTTGAGGGCCTCAGCACATCAGAGGCTTGGAGATGGCGGTAGCATGCAAAACGCTGGTGGGCACAGGAGCCACAGGCAGGAACAAAGCACTGCCCTTCAAAGGTTTGTAAACAAAGATACATACTTGTTTCCAGCCGGGTACGGTGGCTCACGCCTGTAATCCTAGCACTTTGGGAGGCCAAGGCGGGTGGATCACCTGAGGTCAGGAGTTCGAGATCAGCCTGGCCAACATGGCAAAATTCCATCTCTACTAAAAATTAAAAAATTAGTCGGGTGTGGTTGTGGGCGCCTGTAGTCCCAGCTACTTGGGAGGCTGTGGTAGGAGAATTGCTTGAGCTGAGATTGCCCTGCTGCACTGAAGCCTAGGCGATGGAGTGAGACTCTGTCTCAAAACAAACAAAAAACAAAAATACATACTTGTTTCCATACTCGCCCTGAATGTCTACTCAAAGAGTGATAAAGAGTAAGTAATGTAAAAAACCAGTTCAAAATGCTTAGAGAACAAAGGCAGAAGTCAGTTGATGTGGTTTGGAGTTGCCCTAGTCTGCTTCATAGCTAACCAACTTAATAAGTATGGCCTAGAACACTTTGAATATAAAGATAAATTTGACAGCATTTTGTAAAAATGTGGTGTTAGAGTGTAGGTTGAGTGTTGTCTACCATGAACTGGCTCAAACTGCAATCAAACCCTTTTATTTCCCTAAATTTAATAATCTAGGGAGTCAGTTTCCTAATTAAAGTCATACTCGATTGAAGTTTTTAATTTATGTTTTGTGGTTACTGACACTGGTATTAAACAGTTAATCCCTTTGTACTGAGCACAGTGCTTTTATGACATATTTTAGACTCTTTATCCTAAGAAACTCAGTTTTTTTCCCAATTGCGCAAAATGAGAATCTCAAATATTGAGACAAAACCTGGTTTTACGAAAGGCAGAAGATTCCAGGAAGAGCCCTGATTTTATCATGGGAAGACCCCAGTTCTTCTCTCAGCTCTGCAGCTTCTTACCTAGACACTGCTCAAACCAGTTAACCCTTCTAATGTCCTGTTTCCCCATCCATAAACTGAAATAATCATAGCCCTACCTCTTTTGGAATAGGTAAAGAGTAAATGAAACATTCCATATGACGTGCTCAGTATAATGCCTGCCACACAGAAGTACTCAATTAGTACTTAATTCTTAATATATTTTTATTATGATTTGTAGTTAACTACCTCGCTGAGTTGTTTGGAAGCCAAATGAGGTCATTGCCTCCAAACATTTATTAGAGTTATTGCTATGTGCTGAGTATTACAATAGACGCAGGAGAATACAAATGTGAATGCCTGCAAGGAACTTACACAGAAAGGCACTAATTTGATAAAAATAGAACTCCATAGTTCTAAATACAGATATAAATGTAAAATACAATTCCATAGCTCTATAGCAATAAGGAATTAATATCAACCTACCACTAGTTCATCAAGCATAATTTAATTAACTACAGTAGGCATCTTCCTAGGCTACCTCATGCAGAAGAGCTTATGAAAAATTGGAAGCCCGTGCTAATATAGTTTATGTGAATGTGGTCTTTGAGAGTTATTTCGGCACCATTCCTTGGCGCTCTGGTTTTCAGCTGCTTTCCAGGCTACCTTGTAGCAATTTGAATTTGTCCGTCATCAGTTTCTGCTGGATTTCAAAGATCTAGGAGAGGCTTAGTGTTATGTCAAGATGAAAATGGACCCAGCGCAGAAGTTTAATCTAACCTTCATCCCAGAGTCTTCACAAATGGTCGCCGAAGAAACTTATCCAGACGATTCAAGGGCTTCTCAAAACTTCTCCGAGACATTAATAAAGAACCTTAGTAAGCTGACTCTTAATGCCAGTGCTGAATTCCCTTCCCCTCTACCAGAGGATTCACTCCATCAACAGTCTACAGGAGCAGCAATCCTCAGGGAAATCGAAGATGACTTGCCTTACAGGAGGAGAGGAGTAAGAGCATTGCTGTCTGTGAAGAGAGAAAGGCTGGCAAGATTCAGATACATGTTACTTGGCAGAGGTCCTAGGCTTGAAAGAACACTAACAAACACTGGGCTTAAGGCAGTTAAGAATGCATCAAGAAGAGGAATGTTCAAATGTCCCTGCAGTTTCTGCGAGTCTAGCGGATGGGATCCTTCTGAGAATGCTAGAATAGGGAATTATGACACCAACCCACTTCAGCCATAAACCTTATTCTTGCCCTTTTTTTTCTTGCTGGTAATTTTATATAGCAGACCGAGAAAGCTACTCTCTGCTTGTATGGATTATACACCAATCATTTTGATAATGAGTTCTAGGTTGTATTTTTCTTGTATCTTTTTCCCTACTATGATGCCAGTAATTTATAAGAGATATGTGTAGTTTGAATGTATTTGGATAACTTTAGCTCTACTGTTTGATTTGACTCAAAGAAGCCAAGAGGATATAAGTATTCCCATGTGTTTTCGAAGCCCAAAGTCAGTGAGGTAAAACCCAGCAACAAGAAACTGAAGCAAAATTACTTGTGGGTAGAGCATTAGCTAGTTTGGTTAGAGCATAATAATTAGATATTCTGGCTTACAAAAAATTGGGTTGCAATAAGAGCAAAGTTTATGTTATTTTTACAGTTTTCAGTACAAAAAGGTGTTTACATAGAAACAATAAAGTTGACATTTGATTACCTTTAAAAAAAAAAAAAAAGAGTTTTTTCGGCCAGGCTGGGCGCGGTGGCTCACGCCTGTAATCTCAGTTCTTTAGGAGGCTGAGGCGAGCAGATCATTTGAAGCCAGGAGTTCAGGACCAACCTGGCCAACATAGTGAAACCTCATCTCTACTAAAAATACCAAAAATTAGCCAGGTGTGGTGGCAGGTGCCTGTAATCCCAGCTACTCGGGAGGCTGAGGCAGGAGAATCTCTTGAACCCATGAGGCGGAGGTTGCAGTGAACTGAGATTGTGCCACTGTACTCCATCCCAGGTGACAGCGTGAGACTCCATCTCAAAAAAAAAAAAGGAGTTTTTATGTCCAGCCTGGGCACTGTTATTCATGCCTGTAATCCCAATACTTTGGGAGGCCAAGGTGGGAAGATCACTTGAGGCCAGCAGTTCAAAACCAGACTGGCCAATTTTTAGTAGAGACTCCCATCTCTACTAAAAAATACAAAAATTAGCCGGGTGTGGTGGTGGCCACCTGTAGTCCCAGCTACTCCAGACTGTAGCTATAGTCCCAGCCACTCAACCGAGGCAGGAGAATTGCTTGAACCTGGGAGGCAGAGGTTGCAGATCATGCCACTGCACTCCAGCCTGGGCAAAAGAGTGAGATCCTGTCTCAATAAATAAATAATAAACAATTAAACATAAAACCACATAGATTAGTTAATGATTAGGAATCACAGGAAAATTAACAGAAATGTAAGCCATGACATGTTTACAGACAAATTTGTAACCTAGTTAGCAAAATAATATTTAAGCATATGAGCAGTCCATGAGGAAATTTTTAAAAATATTTAAGCACATGAAACAATTAGACAACATTTCAAGAAAGTGTATAATTGGTGCGGTTTGTGTGTGGAGTCAGAAGAGGGAGGTATCAATGGGAAGAGATCCGTTGATCACCCTTGGTGCTTGGTTCTAAAATGACCAGCAAAGCATATAAAGTGAGAATCATGATGCATAACTATGACTGACGATGAGAGTCATTTACTGTGGCCCTCCTAGAAACCCCCAAGCAAGCAAACTTGAAAAACTTTATTTGACCCTGCCTTCCATTAGAGCGTTCATCCTACTTCTCTCTTTAAAAAAAAATAATAATAATAATGATTTTGGCCAGGCGCAGTGGCACACACCGGTAATCCCAGCACTTTGGGAGGCCGAGGTGAGCAGATCACCTGAGATCCAGAGTTCAAGACCAGCCTGGCCAATATGGTGAAACCACGTGCCTACTAAAAATAAAAAAGTTAGCCAGGCATGATGGTGGGCGCCTGTAATCCCAGCTACTCGGGAGGCTGAGCCAGGAGAATCACTTGAACCCAGAAGATGGAGGTTGCAATGAGCCAAGACCTTACTGTTACACTCCAGCCTGGGCGACAAGAGTGAAACTCTGACTCAAAATAAATAAATAAATAAATAAATAAATAAATAATTTTTTACTATAGGCGAGCACCACTATGCCCAGCTCTATTTCTCTTTTTTTATAACAGACTTTTCTTATAAAAGAATGCATGCCCATTATAGTAAATTCTGAAAACTCAAAAAACTATAAAGAATAAAAATCATTGATAATTTAATATTATAAACGTAAGTGCTACTAATATTTTGTCTTTTTTCTAGAGATTTCTAAAAAAGTTACAACTTCCACATATGTAACCGATATGCCAACTGAATTTTTTTTTTTTTTTTTTTTTTTTTTGAGACAGAATTTTGCTCTTGTCACCCAGGCTGGAGTGCAGTGGCGCAGTCTCAGCTCACTGAAACCTCCACCTCCTGGGTTCAGGCGATTCTCCTGCCTCAGCCTCCTGAGTAGGACTAAAGGCACGCGCCACCATGCCCGGCTAATTTTTGTTATTTTTAGTAGAGATGGGGTTTCACCATGTTGGCCAGGATGGTGTCGATCTCTTGACCTCGTGATCCACCCACCTAGGCCTCCCAAAGTGCTGGGATTACAGGCGTGAGCCACCACGCCCAGCCACCAACTGAAATTTTACCCTGAATTTTAAGATTTAGAATAGGTTGGCTTGAGTCTCTTCCCATATTTCATTGGGGTTGCAATTCATTCTCTGAGATTTCTTCAGATTCCCAGGGGTTTACAATCTCCTGGTCATTTCTGACCCCTGGTTCTGATTCCACTCAATTTAACTATGTCTCACCTTTGCAAGTTGCATTTTTCTCTACCAATCCAAAGGCAGAAGACCATCCTTTTTGTTTGATTTTTCTCCCCTCAAACTGCCACACAAGACATTTCTGTATTTAGCAGATCTTACTGAATGTCTGGGAAAATGCAGGGGGTTTTTATATTGAATATATGAGACTTGAATATTAATATTCCTTTCCTAAATTTTTTTTTTTTTTTTTTTTTACGACGGAGTTTCACTCTTGTTGCCCAGGGTGGAGTGCAATGGCGCTATCTTGGCTCATCACAACCTCTGCCTCCCAGGTTCAACTATTCTCTTGCCTCAGCCTCCTGAGTAGCTGGGATTACAGACATGCGCCACCACGCCTGGCTAATTTTGTATTTTTAGTAGAGAAGGGGTTTCTCCATGTTGGTCAGGCTGGTCTCGAACTCCCGATCTCAGGTTATCTGCCCACCTTGGCCTCCCAAAGTGCTGGAATTGCAGGCATGAGCCACCATGCCCAGCTCTGAAACTTCACTTCTATACAGAGGTGTGAGCCGCCACTCCCGGCCTCCTAAAATCTTTTGATTACCTCACCAAAAAGAGTTTCTTGCCACCGCTCTCTGCATTCAGACTTCTAAATTTACTGTTATTTAGAATTGGTCAGTCAAATCACTACAAGAGTGAATTGGGAATTTGATTAGTTGTAGTAAATATGTAAATTAATTTGAGTCATAATTTTTTTTGGATTTAATAGTTTTTTTAAAAAACTTACACCTTTGGGGTACTTTGTCGGTAGAAGATAATATGATTTACAAAGAGTTAATGTTTTGCTTATTTGTTTTATTTTCAATAATTATACCTTGTTCTCTTGTACTTATGCATTGGATTAGAAGTTTCAAATCAATGTAAAATAATAGCAGAGATAACAGGCATCTTTGTCTTACATACAAATTTTTGAAAAGGGCTATTATATAACAGCCATCTCCATGTCCAGATGCTACTTTTGGACTATCTTTAATCGGATGTCTTCCAACTAGAAATATACATCTTACATTGCTATTGGATGCCATGACCGCTCTTTCTTTCTTTGAAGTCTCTCCTCCCTGAGCTTCCACGATGCCGCATTGCCGCAATTTTATTTTTTTCTCTCTTCATTCACACATACAACTGTTTCTTTCTTTCTTTTTTTTTTTGAGATGGAGTCTCACTCTGTCGCCCAGGTTGGAGTGCAGTGGTGTGACCTTAGCTCACTGCAATTTCCGCCTCCCTGATTCAAGCGATTCTCCTGCCTCAGTCTCCTGAATAGCTGGGATTATAGGTGAGCACCACCACGCCCAGCTAATCTTTGTATTTTTAGTAGAGACGGGGTTTCACCATGTTGGTCAGGCTGGCCTCAAACTCCTGACCTCGTGATCCTCCCGCCTCGGCCTCCCAAAGTGCTAGGATTACCGGCATGAGCCATCATGCCTGGCCCCAGCTGTTTCTTTTTCTCTCTCTCCTCCTTTTCCTCTTTCCTCCTTCCATTTTTTCCTTCGTTTATTCTGTTTGTTAAACACAACTTTAACAAACATGTTTCCTCTTTTTCTTTTCTCTAAGCCTTTATATTAAGGTACAGCTCTTTCTCATATCTACTGTATATACCTTTCCAGCTCTTGCCTTCTTGCCTCAATGTAATCTTGTCTGCAACTCTGACTATTCTCTGAACAGCTCTGCTTGGACATTCCATAGGAAGTCCTAATTCATGAGTCCAAAATTAAACTCTCCACTGTTCCTCAAGTCAGCTCATCTTCCAATTTCTCATTTCCCACCCAAAAAATATTGCATCTTAGCGTCACTATTGACTTCTTTAATCTTCTTCTATGCTCATTCCTCTCTACACCTTGGTGCATGCTGCTGTCTCCAGCCTAGAATACCTTTTTGCTCCCTTCTATTTGTCCAAATTTTATCATTCTAAAAGGTAGGTTCAGGCCGGGCGCAGTGGCTCATACCTGTAATCCCAGCACTTTGAGAGGCCGAGGCAAGTGAATCGCAAGGTCAGAGTTCGAGAGCAGCCTGACCAACATGGTAAAACCCCGTCTCTACTAGAAATACAAAAATTAGCCAGGTGTGGTGGTACACACCTGTAATCCCAGCTACTCAGGAGGCTGAGGCAGGAGAATTGCTTGAACCCAGGAGGCAGAGGTTGCAGTGAGCCAAGATCAGACCACTGCACTCCAGCCCGGGCAACAGAGTGGGACTCTGTCTCCAAAAAAAAAAAAAAAAAAAGATAGGTTCTTCGCTCTTCCATGTGGCTATTCATGACCCTTCCAGCCTGCACAGTTCTCCTCCTTTCTGCATTACCCCAGCACTGTGTCTGAAGGCTGAATTTGAAGCAAATCTGTTTGGCTCCAGAACCTGTGCCCTCAACTTCAAGGTCTTGTCCAGCTCCCCAGACACAGTCACTGCTTCCCATCCTTATGTCCCCAGAAGACTCAGGATAGGAGCTGCGTGTAGGTCCCCTGCAGTACTCTCCTTTCTGAACACCTTTAGAAGAACCACAGCATTCAGAGAAATCAGAGGAACCGGCTACTGTGACATCAAGGGGAATGCATGACCAGATAAATTCCTCTGGCGGTTATGAAATACAGTGGAGCCAAAGCCACCGGAGAAGAAGCTGTGATGCAAGAGGTGGCAGATGATATGAGACAATCCTCTGGCAGTGAGGCCTGAGAGCTGCCTGAGTAAGCCAGGAAAAAGTCCCTGTCATTGTCAGAATCTAGGGTAACTAACTGTAAAATATGACCTAATGAAGAGGTGTGTCAGCAACAGACAGACGCCTCCTTTATGTTGCCCTCGGAGCAATGAACAAAGCGATAAAATTACACTCCAATGCAAAGGTAAAAATAATAACTACTTCCTAACCTTTTATTTGTTTATTTATTTAGATGGAGTCATGCTCTGTCACCCAGGCTGGAGTGCAATGGCACCATCTCAGCTCACTGCAGCCTCTACCCCCTGGGTTCAAGCAGTTCTCCTGCCTGAGCCTCCCGAGTAGCTGGGATTACAGGCGCTCCCCACCATGCCCGGCTAAGTTTTGTATTTTTGGTAGAGACGGGGTTTCTCCATGTTGGTCAGGCTGGTCTCAAACTCCTGACCTCAGGTTCCACCCACCTCAGCCTCCCAAAGTGCTGGGATTACAGGCGTGAGCCACCACGCCCAGCCCATAAACTTGTTTTAAATTAACTAAGGCACACTGGCACACTGTGCACTGACAACTATCCCTGGAAAATAGCAAGTATCTAATGACAGCTATATTATTAATTAAATCATGGTGCCCAAAGTAGAAGGTTTTTCTTACCATCTCCATATTAAGACAGAAAGTCTAGGGGAAAAAATACAGAATTTTTAAACCTTCTAATAATTTACCTTATTGGTCAAAAGTTAAAAAAAAGAAATCAGGCGGGGTGCAGTGGCTCATACCTGTAATCCCAGCATTATGAGAGGCTGAGGCACGAGGATCACTCGAGACCAGAAGTTTAAGACCAGCCTGGTCAACATAGCAAAGTCCCATCTCAAAAAAAAAAAAATTAATCTTGAAAATTAAAAAAGAATCATCACACTTGCAAGTAATGCAACCTAATTAGTGAAGAGTTATTCAGATCTATTGTTATAAATAAATGTTAAATATGTTAAAGCTGGAAGTAAAGGATTTCTGAAAAATTAACTGTGGCTTCACCAATTATTTATTCTATGCCCATTGTGTGTCAAGCACAGTAAGTTCGTTGCCCTCATGGGGCATACAGATTAGCAGCTGGAAAGTTGAAGAGTTATACAAATATAACTTATAAAGCTGAGAAGGAATACAAACTGTGGGTGAGAGTTGACAGAAGTTCGTTGACTAAGTGATATTTAAGATAAACCCTAAAGAATAATTTAACTGATCAGATGCGGTGGCTCATGCCTGTAATCTCAGCAATTTGGGAGGCTGAGGGAGGTGGATCACTTGAGGTCAGGAGTTCGAGATCACCCTGGCCAACATAGTGACACCCCATCCCTACTAAAAAACACAAAAATTAGTCAGGCATGGTGGCGTGTGCTTGTAGTCCCAGCTATTCAGCAGGCAGAGGCAGGAGACTTGCTTGAACCCAGGAGGCGGAAGTTGCAGTCAGCCAAGATTGTACCACTGCACTCCAGCCTAAGTGACAGAATGAGACTCTGTCTCAAAATAAATAAATAACTGATCTATGTTCAAGTTGGTGAGGGGGGCATGGAAGATTATAGGGGATGGCAATAGAGGGCCTGAAAATTAAGCTAATATATTCCAGGCAAAATTCCAAGATGGAAGAAGAGTGACTACTTATTGGAAAGAACTCAGAGGCCAGTTTTTGGAACAGAAAGAATGAGGGATGGAATGAGGTATGTTGAGCCCCAACAACTAGGCAGAGGGAAGAACACACAGCATCTCATAGGTCTTAAGGATTTGGGTTTTTATCCTAAAGGCAATGGGAAACTTTTAAAGAGTGTAAGGAGAGGTCGGGGGCAGTGGCTCATGTCTGTAATTTTGGCACTTTCGGAGGCCGAGGCAGGTGGATCACCTGAGGTCAGGAGTTCTAGACCAGCCTGGCCAACACGGTGAAATGCGGTCCCTAGTAAAAAGACAAAAATGGCTCGGCGTGGTGGCTCACGCCTGTAATCCCAGCATTTTGGGAGGCTGAGATGGGTGAATCACTTGAGGTTGGGAGTTCGAGACCAGCCTGACCAATATGGAGAAACCCCATGTCTATTTAAAAAATTAAAATAAAGATAAAAAAGATAAAAATTAGTTGGTCGTGGTGGCAGGCACCTGTAATCCTAGCTACTTGGGAGGCTGAGACATGAAAATCACTTGAACCCAGGAGGCAGAGGTTACAGTGAGCCGAGATCACACCACTGCACTCCAGACTGGGCCACAAGAGCAAAACTCCGTCTCAAAAAAAAAAAAAAAAAAAAAAGAAAGAGCGTAAGGAAAGAATCAACACAATCGAATGTGCTTTAGTGGGAGGGTAAGAAGTTTTCACAGCAGTCTGCTGGAGAGATGATGATAGCTAGCACTTGATGTGGTGACGGTGATACAGGGAGGCAAATGGGTTGAAGATGTATTTAGGGGATAGAATGGAAAAGATTTGGTGATTGATTAATGGGGAGGAGTCACAGTAAGGAAAAGGAAGTCATCAAATAGTCAAAGAAACGTCAACAATACACCTAGGTTTCTGGCTTGAGCAACTGAGGAGATGGTGGTGCCCTTTATGAAAATGGAGAACAGGCTGGGTGTGGTGGCAGGTGCCTGTAATCCCAGCTACTCAGGAGGCTGAGGCAGGAGAATCACTGGAGCCTGGGAGGCGGAGGTTGCAGTGAGCCAAGATCACGCCACTGCACTCCAGCCTGGGTGACAGAGTAAGACTCTGTCTCAAAAAATAAATAAAATAAAATGGAGGACAGTGAGGAATGTAAGAATTTGGGGAGATGATGAGTTCCATTTTAGAAAATATTGAGCTTCTTCCCATTTTTTTGCTGCAATAGTCTCATAACAATACAAGCAGTTATACGCATGGGATAAAATAATATTGGGACATTGTAAATTGAGAGGAAGTAACCATTTCATCTTTTCTGCATGAACAAGACATTGTTTTTGATTTAAAAAAAGAAGAATACTTTTATTCTTCAAGTCGCTAATAGTATTTATATGTATGTTGGCAATATATAGATTGCATAAATTAGATGTATTGTTAAGGACCTAATGCTAAGGTCAAGAATTGTTCCCAATTGTCCATTTTTTTCTTTTGAGACGGGGTTTCATTCTGTCACTCAGGCTGGAGTGCAGTGGTATGATCATAGCTCACTGTGGCCTTGACTTTCCAGGTTTACATGATCCTCCCAATTCAGCCTCTTGAGTAGTGGGACCACCGGCATGCACTTCCACGCCCAGCTATTTTTTTTTGTATTGTAGCATGGGATTTTGCTATGTTGCCCAGTCTGGTCTTCAACTCCTAGAGTCAAACAATCTGCCTGCCTCAGCCTCCCGAATGTTCCCAATTGTTCTAATTCAGCACAAGCATTGCAATTCCTATTCCTTGTCCTAAAAGAAACTGGGTTAATCGACATATTTCAGATCATAGGAATGGAGCAATTACTAAGGCATAGCATTATTAATTATTAAGGCATTTAAATGATAACCCAGAAAATCAACATACTTTTATTTATTTATCTATTTATTTAAAGACAGGATTTCACCACTTTGGCCAGGCTGGTCTCGAACTCCTGACCTCAGGTGATCTGCCTGCCTCGGCCTCCCAAAGTGCTGGGATTACAGGCGTGAGCCACCATGCCCGGCCTTTTTTTTTTTTTTTTTTTTTTTAACATACATTTTTGGAGCCATGATTCTAGCAGGATATTCCTGAGGGAATACAAAGAGATAGTCTTGTCTTTAATAAGCTCAAGAACAATTGGAGAAACAAGACCAAACCCATGAAAATGTAAATTGCTGATCAAAGTGTAGAGTTGGAAAGGAAGGCCCTTTGACCTCATCTGGTCACAGATTGACAGAATGTTAGATCTGAAAAGGACCCAGGAGAAGAGTCCACCCCCTCCCATGCCAGTACCACCCCTAATTTGTGAGTGAGCAGACCAAGAGCCAAAAGGAAGAGATCATTTGTCAGACAGCAAGTTAATGACAGAGCAGGGATTAGAACTCTGTTCGAGAACCCCAGTAGGTCAGTTAATTGTAGTGGAGAATTCAGGTTAAAGAATATTAGCAGGCCAGGCACGTTAGCTCATGTCTGTAATCCCAGCAGTTTGGGAGGGCAAGGCAGGCGGATCACCTGAGGTTGGGAGTTCGAGACCAGCCTGACCAACATGGAGAACCCCGTCTCTACTAAAAATACAAAATTAGCCAGGCGTGGTGGCGCATGCCTGTAATCCCAGCTACTCCGGAGGCCGAGGCAGGAGAATCACTGGAACCCGGGAGGTGGAGGCTGCAGTGAGCTGAGATTGTACCACTCCACTCCGGCCTGGGAGACAAAGTGAGACTGGCTCAAAAAAAAAAAAAAAAAATTAGTTAATTAAATGATTTGTTTATAATGTTTTATTAAAAATAGAATTTAACATTAATAGTACACTAATACAAAGGAAAACTTTTTTGTTTTCTCTTTTGAACAAGACTTTCATGCAATATTGAGAGATACTGAAAAATTTTTTTTGCCTTCTGAGTAAATGGCAAGAAAAAAGGAAAAAGAGGGGAGAAAGAAGAGACGAATTCAGCTGGCCTCATGTTGTCTTTCTTGAGTTTTGTTTGAAAAGCTGAGTTGCCTCTCTATCAGAGTAAAGGTTTTTCCCTTTTGAAATTTGTTGACTTACCACTTTAGCTAAATGAATGACCTGTGATCCTTTTGTGATATCAAGTGTGTGAAATCTTTGATATTTGACAAACCTTCCAAAAATCAAAATTACAGGTTTTAAATTCAGCCCTGTTGAACTCATTAGGCTTTTAGAGACTAAGTCCCCTGAGGTCCAAAAGAGACACCTGGTTTATTTGGCATGTTAAAATTATAGAAGGAAAGGAGTGAAGATAGCAGAACGAGGCAGGCTGCTGTAAACCAGCCTCTGGATTGGGAGTGGGCCAGACCCCGGGAGGCCCTATGCATCTGTTGGACCATGCCAGGAGAATCAAAAAAGAGATCGGCCAGGAAAAAAGAACGAATGCAACATTCTTTCTCCCTAACTTTCAGAGGGGAGCAGTCATCTACACTTATGAAGCAAAGGTCTTAAGTTCCTTATCACAGGAAAAACATTTTCCTTGACCTTTAGGTGTTTTTATATTCATCTCCAAAACAAAATTCTGATCTCAGGATTTGGCAAACCACTGCTGAAATTTCACTTTTTTTTTTTGAGACAGAGTTTCGCTCTTGTTGCCCAGGCTGGAGTGCAATGGAGAGATCTCGGCTCACTGCAACCTCTGCCTCCCAGGTTCAAGCCATTCTCCTGCCTCAGCCTCCCAAGTAGCTAGGATTACAGGCATGCGCCACCACACCTGGCTAATTTTGTATTTTTAGTAGAGACGGGGTTTCTCCATGTTAGTCAGGGTGGTCTCAAACTCCCAACCTCAGGAGATCTGCCCACCTTGGCCTCCCAAAGTGCTGGGATTGCAGGCATGAGCTACTGCGCCCAGCTCTGAAACTTGACTTCTATACAAAGGCTTTCTTTCCCTGAACCCCAGACCAGCTGAGCAATTATAAGGTGTTTGCAAAGAAGACAGATCTATGGCCTGACAGTGTTCATTCCCAGCACAAAGGAGAGAACAGGAATGCAGCAGGTGAGCAGCTTTCCCTTTCTTCCCGAAATATACCTTCCAAGATGGTTTTAGTATTTTGCTTTTTGTTACAAATTTGATAAGGAAGATCAAGTATAAAGGATTATTGAGCGTCACACCATTTCATCATCCCCAAGTTCATTGGTACAGATTATTGAGTTGTCTATATTTTAAAAACCATACAATCATCAAAAAACATTATAAATTATATAGGAAGCACTGTCAAGTAGGAAACGGTATTTGGCTTTTTTTTTTTTTTTTTTTTTTTTTGAGACCAAGTCTCACTCTGTTGCCCAGGCTGGAGTGCAGTGGCACAATCTCAGCTCAGCGCAACCTCTGTTTCCAGGGTTCAAGCACTTCTCCTGCCTCAGCCTCCCGAGTAGCTGGGATAACAGGCATCCACCACCACACTCAGCTGATTTTTGTATTCTTAGTAGCAACAGGGTTTCACCATGTTGGCCAGGCTGGTCTTCAACTTCTGAGCTCAGGTGATCCTCCCACCTTGGCTTCCCAAAGTGCTGGGATTACAGGCGTGAGCCACCTCACCCAGCCTGTTTGGCTTTCTTTTGGCTGTATTTGTGTGAATGCATTATTGGTGTGTGTTCCAGAATTGGGCAAAACTTTTCTAATTCTGTTATGACTTAGTGTATGTTATCAGTAATAATTATAATTGTAATGGTAAATGTTGTATGTCACAAAAATAACCAAACTTCTTTGTCGATTGTGTTCTTAACCATGGCCATTTTGAGACTTATGTTACCACCAAATATTTTACTTCAATACAGTGAGCATGATTTTGACTCACTACAACCTCCATGTCCCGGGTTTGAGTGATTCTTGTGCCTCAGCCCTCCAAGTCGCTGGGATTATGGTTGTGTGCCACCATGCCCAGCTAATTTCTGTACTTTTAGTAGAGACTGGGTTTCACCATGTTGGCCAGGCTGATCTCGAACTCCTGACCTCAGGTGATCCACAGGCCTTGACCTCCCAAAGTGCTGGGATTACAGACGTGAGCCACCATGCCCAGCCTAATCCTTTTTAAAAAGGTGGTTTTGTAATCAGCTATAAGAGTTTGACAGGTGCTCTTGAATGCGGATTTTTGGCCTCGTTTTTGTTTTTGTTTGAGACAGGGTCTCACTGTGTCACCCAGCCTGGAGTGCAGTGGTGCGATCTTGGCTCACTGCAGCCTCAATCTCCCAGGCACATGCCACCATGCCTGGCTAATTTTGTGTGTGTGTGTGTGTGTGTGTGTGTGGGTTTTTTTTTTTTTTTTTTTTTGTAGAGAAAGGGTTTTACCATGCTGCCTAGGCTGGTCTTGAACTCCTGAGCTCAAGTAATCCTCCAGTCTCAGCCTCTCAAAGTTTTGGGATTGCAGGCATGAGCCATTGCACCCAGACACAGGTTCTTGATAACTTTGGAGATTGTGTTATTAGAATAGAAAAACAAAAACAAAAATTTCCAGGACTCTTGTGGAAAGGGGATGTGTTCATGAATAACAAGCAGAACAGAAGTTAATTGCATGAACTGAACTAATAAGAGACTGAAACAATCTACTTTTCTATCTATTCTTCGATACCCAGTTAGTTAATACCTGTTATTAGATACCCAACCCACCGATTATTTTTGTTTTATTTTTCAAAGTCACAAGAACTTTTCTTTTGAGCTATTTGCAGCTTTATAACAATTTTTAATTTCTTTTTTCTTTTTTTGTGTGAGATGGAGTCTCACTTTGACACCCAGGCTGGAGTGTAGTCACGGCGCGATCTCAGCTCACTGCAACCTCTGCCTCCCGGGTTCCGGTGATTCCCTTACCTCGGCCTCCAGAATAGCTGGGACTAAAAGCGCCCACCACCACACTGGTTAATTCTTGTATTTTTAGTAGAGACAGGGTTTCACCATGTTGGCCAGGCTGGTCTCAAACTCCTGACCTCAGGTGATCCGTCCATCTCAGCCTCCCAAAGTGCTGGGATTACAGGCATGAGCCACTGCGCCTGGCCAGCTTTTAACTATTGAGTAAAATGTACTCCTGTGGGCAAAATTTAGAGTGTATTTTTCTCTACTGAATCTCTCCAGAATTTGGAAACTCTGCATATTCCTAACTTACAGCAACATAGTTATTTGCTTAAGTTCAATAAGAATCAGTTTTCCTTACCAAGCAGAGTCCCATGGGGGGAAAAAAGAATCAGTTTTCTTTTGTAACAGGACACAATTGGAGACTATGGTTATATTTCACCAAGGTTTTGACTAGAATGACATGTTTTCAGACTGCTTGGAGGAACTGAAGTTGACCCATAGAGGTGGTAAAAGCCTTTTGGGAAAACTGGCCTTGTACCATGTTTTGTACTGTGTTTCTGACCTGTGGTAAATAAAGAATGTCACTTTCTGACAGGCCCAGGAGACCCAAGCTATTCTGAGACCTCAAGAAGAGGAATACACTCAATTCAGACAGGTATCTGTAGACACAAATAAATCCTTAGCTCGGCTCAAGAGGCTTTTAAAAGGTCTAATTTGAGATTTCTTATGAAAGAGTTCTGGCAAAGTCAATTTTTTAAAAAAGTGCCTAAGTGGCAAATAATTATTCTTGTTGCACTTTATACAAATAATTAGGCCAAGTGTAGTAAGACTGAAATTTATTTTGCAAATGAATTGGTCCTGTTATGATTTGTCTTTGATTAAACATGGAGAACTGAAGAGAAAAAAATATGTTTTAGGAAAAACTATCGTCTGTTATTAGATTTCAGCCTTGTGCATTGATTTTGAGTCTCTGCTGATGACTCCACATCTAATTAGTTCTCAGGGTCATTCACCTGGATCCCTTAAGACTTCAGGTCAAGGTGGGCACAGTGGCTCACTCCTATAATCTCAGCACTTCAGGAAGCTGAGGCAGGAGGATTGCTTGAGCCTAGGAGTTCAAGACAAGCCTAGGCAACATAGGGAGATGCTTGTCTCTACAAAAATTTGAAGACTTAGCTGGGCTTGGTGGCGTGTGCCTGTAGTCTCAGCTATTCGGAGGCTGAAGATCCCTTTAGCCCAGGAAGTCAAGGCTACGGTGAGCCATGATTATGCCAGTGCATTCCCACCTGAGCAACAGAGTAAGCCCCTGTCTGAAAAAGAAGAAGAAGAAGAAAGAAGAAGAAGAAGGAGGAGGAGGAGGAGGAGGAGGAGGAAGAGGAGAGGAGGGGGAAGGAAGAAGGAAGGAGGAAGAAGGAAGAAGAGGAGGAGGAAGACTTCTAGTCAGTTCTACAAGGACTCCTGAAGCTAGGACTTTCACTCCTTATGTTAGGGCTCATTATTTGTCTTACAGTCACTAAAGCTGTAGATAACAGCACTAATGTTTTTGTTAGACATACCTTGGGACCCAAACCAGGTACCCATGAACACATACACACAACTGCAAAATGCTTTCACTCCTCTTACCCTGGGGACAACTACCCCAACTACACCCAGTGCCCGCTGTCATACAGGGAGAAGCTAGAGCAGTCATCAGCATTTTCCCATCTCTGCAGCGCACACGTCAGGACTGAGGTATGCTGAAGCCCAGTGGATGATTTGAAATCACTTTTGCAAAATTATGTCAGTAATAGAGACCGAAGATAGTTGCTTCCATCTTGCTTCTCAGCTCCACGCTGTCTTTAGTCATTCCTGGGTGTAGGCCTAGCTAACTTTGGGAGGAATTTAGTTTGTAGTTTACTTGAAAACAAGGATAATAATAATCCCTCCCTAAAACTAACCTATTCTTTCTTTGCTCAGAAAGTGAAGACTGCCTTTGTAAGACTAATGAAAGGTCATAAGAGTAGGGTTATGGGAGGAGTCTGGTCTCTGCTAAGAAGTGGGCATAGTTTCTTTTCTTTCTTCTTTTCTTGTTTTTTTTTTTTTTTCAATAAAGATGAGGTCTCACAATATTGCCCAGGCTGGTCTCAAACAGCTGGGCTCAAGCAATCCTTCTGCCTTGGCCTCCCAAAATGCTAGGAATACAAATATGAGCCCCGAACCCAGCCAAGGCATAATTTCTATAATTTCTTACTGCTCAGGGGTCATGTGGCCAGAGGTCACAAGATTTGTGACTTGCCCAATTGTTCCTATAGATAACATCACTATTGTAGAACCTAAGATTTTTTTTTTTTTGAGATGTTTTTCAGAATGACCCCAGCTGGACTCATGACTCATGACTCTACTGGTCCTGTGGCCCCTCCCAAAGGCAGACTCAGTGCATGAGGATAGGTTTCCACACCCCTGTGATTTCATCCTCAACCAATCAGCAGCACCCATTCCCTAGCCCCCTACCCACCAAATTGCCCATAAAAATCCTAACCTCTGAGCTTTCAGGGAGACTGATTGAAATGATAACTCCAGTTCTCCTGCATGAGCTAGCCTCACGTCAAACTCTTTCTCTACAGCAAAAGAAAAAAATGAAAGAAAGAAAGAAAGAAAAAGGAAGGAAGGAAGGAATTATTGCATCAAACACAGCTATTAACAATTAAATTAGGCCCCTCTCTATGTACTAATGTGGAACAACATATCTTATTTTAAAAACAGACAAAAAAGCCAACATTATGTAAGATATGCTACCAGGTGGGTTTTAAAAAAGAATGTGTGTGCATATGTAAATGCATAGAATGTCTCTGGACAGATAAACAAAAAACTGGCCACTGTGTTTGCCTCCAGGGAAGAGAATTAGATGGCTGAGGTCATGAGGGTAGGAGTTAGGCATATTTTTCATTATATGCTCTCTTTAACATTTTACATTTGGGAGCTTTCACATATATTACTTGTACAAAATCATCTTTTCTTATTTTTATTTATTTTTTTAATAAGATGAAGTTTCACCATGTTGGCTAGGCTGGTCTTGAACTCCTGGGCTCGAGTGATCCTCCCGCCTTGGCCTCCCAAAGTGCTGAGATTACAAGTGAGAGCCACCATGCCCAGATGATAATCATTATTTCAAGAAGACTTTTTTTTTCTAGTCTAGAAAGCTCTTTTTTAAAAAAATTAAATAAACTTGTGTGTTACAGATGGAGCTTCTTTGTAAAGTAATCATCTGACTATAAAGTGATAAGTTCAAGGTTAATTATACAATTACTGCCTCATTCATGTCCAAAAAAAGTTAGAAAGGGTGTGATATCCTGACATTAAAAGTTGATTTATTTCCTCCTGTGCTTTGCTCTCCAAGTAATGTTGGGAATTATGACTGCAGTTATTGAAAAGATGCCAGATACTGTTACACACAACTCGGATGGGAGTCTAAAGTAGCCATATCCTTATTGCAATAGGACTGTTCTTGTTCCATAAAAAAAAGAAAGAAAAAAAGAATAAATGAATAAACTAGCCATAACCTCCCATAGCTGGCTGAGGACTCAGTATGTGCTATAAGCAACAGTGACAAATAAAATCAAACCCCCACCCTCCATTTATTTTTTTGAGACGGAGTTTTGCTCTGTCGCCCAGGCTGGAGTGCAGTGGTATGGTCTCTGCTCACTGCAACCTCTGCCTCTCGGGTTCAAGCAATTCTCTGCCTCAGCCTCCGGAGTAGCTAGGATTACAGGCACCCGCCACCACGCCCAGCTAATGTTTGTATTTTTTTTTTTTTAAATAGAGACCAGGTTTCACCATGTTGGTGAAGCTGGTCTTGAACTCCTGACCTCGTGATCCACCCGCCTCAGCCTCCCAAAGTGCTGAGATTACAGGAGTGAGCCACCATGCCCGGCCAATCAATCCCATTTTTGAAATGCAATTCCTGAGATATTTGCAGAAAAGCGAATTTGACAGTATATTGGAATCTTTCTGTAATGGATTTGGAAGAGAAGATCGATAAATACTATTTGATCAGGCTTAGCCTTTCCTAGTTGTCAGTTTTTAGAACAAGATTCAACCCATAGCTCATCTGAATCCATGTAACGAGCTCCGTTACAACATGATTATACAGAGACTACAAACACGAACTTCTATTCCTCCAGAGAAAGACATTTTCGGCTGAGTTTTTTTGTTATGAAGGAAACATCTGCTTCATCTGTAATGTTCCAGAGCTTTTGTGAATGCATCCTCAGTCTCACAGTTGCTTCTTTTAGTTTAGATTTCTAGAAAGTATCTAGAAGTATTTAGGTAAAAACAAGGTATTTACCCAGTGGTTTATGTGTAATTCACTCTTCAACCCTTTTGGGATAGCAGAAGGAACAGCAGTGACCTCCTCTGCAAAACCTGCCCCATGATTTGCCATTTTGAAATTTTTCCTGGCCTTGCTTTTAAACCTAAGTCAAATCCTGATGCTATCAGAAGAGCCTGGGGTGCAAGTTCAGCTTGGCTCCATCTTCAGCCTAGCTATCTTTTTTTATTTTTTATTTTTTTGTGAGGCCACCCCAAAAAGCAGGTTTATTGGGCAGCAACCGGGAAAATAAGAGGAGCCCTTGGAAGCACTGATGAGCTCATCTGCCAGGCATTCCGCAATGTTCTTGATGTTCCGGGAAGGCAGCCTCAGAAGTGCCTGTGCACAGCAGCCAGATGGCCTGATTCACACTGCGCACTGGGGACACATCCACAGCCTGTTGTCTCACGGACCCGGCTTGCCCGACGCACGTGGAGCCCTCCTGGGGCCGCTGTTGATGATGGCGGTCACCAGGATCTACAGAGGGTTGTCACCTGTGAGCAGCTGGACGGTCTTGAAGGCGTGCTTGACGACGCACATGGTCATAGCTTCTTGCGGTTGTTGCGGCCGTGCGTCATCATGGAGTAAGTAAGGCACTCCACGACGGGGCACTGAGCTTCAAGGAAGCGTTGGTGGCATGTCGCTCTGCGCTGTGAGGCAGGTACTTGGCATCCCGCTCCTTCACTGCAGTGTAATCCTGCAGGGAAATGCCATAGATCTGCACATCATCGGAGCTCCACTTCCCAAAGAGCTTGATCCCCAGGCTCTCTGCCACCACTGACGCTGCTGTCTCCCACTCGGTCATCCTGAGGGCACAGCCTGAGCATCTCTGTGGCTCAGCATGCACCACACACCGCCCTGGCACAGACAGGAAGAGCCAGTCTAGCCATTAATACTTTCAACCATAGTAGTGGTTCAGAACCACCTAAGGAACTTTGGGGAAAATTCAGGTATGTGGGTCTTCCCTAAATTTCATGAGACATAAGGAGCCATAAGCAGATCAATGTCATGCAGGAAGTGGGAGAGTACTGACGTGAAGTACAGGATGAGACTGGCCAGTTGGAGAGAGGCCAGTTCATTCATGGCCCCTGGGCAGGTGCAGTTATTGATCTTCCATCTGAGAGCAAGGGGAAGCCACTGGGTCTGGGGGGAGAGGAAAGACCACTCAGATCCATGCTCATCTTTTTTTTTTTTTGAGATGGAGTTTCACTCTTGTTGCCCAGGCTGGAGTGCAATGGCATGATCTGAACTCACTGCAACCTCCACCTTTCCGGTTCAAGTGATTCTCCTGCCTGAGCCTCCCAAGTAGCTAGGATTACAGGCATGTGCCATCATGCCTGGCTAATTTTTGTATTTTTAGTAGAGATGGGGTTTTGCCATGTTGGCCAGGCTGGTCTCAAACTCCTGACCTCTGGTGATCCACCCGCCTTGGCCTCCCAAAGTGCTGGGACTATAGGCATGAGTCACCTCGCCCGGCTTGTGCTCACTTTTTAAATCAACCTGGCCACTGTGTGGGGACTTGATTGGAGTGTGACAAACGTGGATGGAGGTAGCCCAGTTGGAAAGATTTTGTAATAATCCAGGCAGTTTGGCCTAGGAAAGTGGTGGTAGAGTAAAAGAGGAGCGGACAGATTGGAGAGGCGTTTAGGAAGTAAAACCAGCTGAGATGTTGGTAATTGATTGGATATAGATGGGAGGGGGGGAAAAGGTATCAAAATAATCCCTAGGATTCTGACAAAGGCAGAATTTAAACATCTGGCTAGCCCTTCTGAACTTGCCCTGGGACTTGGATGATGGCCATTCCCGGCAGCGTGTCATGAATCAGTGGTTCACCAGCATGATGTGTCCTAAAGGGATGGCTGCTCCCACCACCATAACCTGCCTCCCAAGAATAATACAGTCATGGAACACTTCATGCCTCTTCTTAGTTAGCAAATACAGTTTACAGTTGTTAGGAGGGCATTGTATTTGATATTTAGAAACTCAATCACCAAATGATATTTGAAGTTTTATAGAAATAAAATTGACAAGGGCAAGTATTTATTTATTAAAATATTTTGCCAATGTTTAAAAAAATAAAAACCACTTAGAAGTGCATCCTAATTCAGCTATTTTGCCATATAAAGGTAAATATAGAGTGTAAATATACATACACAGTGAGTGTAGGTTTATATACTTGGGTAAAGGGTGGTGTGCATAAGCATCTTTTTTTTTAAATAGAGACAGGGTCTCTCTATGTTGCCCAGGCTAGTCTTGAACTCTTGGCCCCAAGCAATCCTCCCATCTCAGCCTCCCAAAGTGCTGAGATTACAGGCATGAGTCAAGGCACCCAGGCAGGTACAGGCAATTTTGAGAATCTAATTGCTTTTCATGTTTTTCCTTCTTAATCCCTTAAAAGCAACGTAATATCGCCATGATGCCTATGGTTAAGAAAATGGTTCCGCGCCGGGCGTGGTGGCTCACACCTGTAATCCAAGCACTTTGGAGGCCAAGGTGGGCAGATCACCTGAGGTCAGGAGTTCAAGACCAGCCTGACCAACATGGTGAAACCCCATCTTAAAAAATAAATAAAAAGAAAAAAAGAAAATGGTTCTGGCCAGGCACGGTGGCTCACACCTGTAATCCCAGCACTTTGGGAGGCCAAGGTGGGCAGATCACCTGAGGTCAGGAGTTCAAAACCAGCGTGTCCAATGTGGAGAAATGCTGTCTCTACTAAAAATACAAAAATTAGCCAGGCATGGTGGCACATGCCTGTAATCCCAGCTACTCGAGAGGCTGAGGCAGGAGAATCACTTCAACCCAGAAGGTGGAGGTTGTGGTGAGCCAAAATTGCACCACTGCCCTCCAGCCTGGGCAACAAGAGTGAAACTCCATCTCAAAAAAAAAAAAAAAAAGAAAAAGAAAATGCTTCCATTTTTAGAAAATAGTGTCTTTTTTTCTTTTTTCTTTTTTGAGACTATGTGTGACTTTTAATGTGCAAATCAACACTCAATGATCAGTTGATCCTTCATAGACTGGTACAGGACTTCCACTCTCCCATTTACATGACTGATAAAAAAGTTCTGAGTGGCCAGGTGCGGTGGCTCACGTCTGTAATTCCAGCTCTTTGGGAGGCCGACACAGGTGGATCACGAGGTCAGGAGATCCAGACCATTCTGACCAACATGCTGAAACCCAGTCTCTACTAAAAATACAAAAATTAGTCGGGTCTGGTGGTGCACGCCTGTAATCCCAGCTACTCAGGAAGCAGAGGCAGGAGAATCGCTTGAACCTGGAGGCAGAGGCAGGAGAATCGCTTGAACCTGGAGGCAGAGGCAGGAGAATCACTTGAACCTGGGGGCAGAGGCAGGAGAATCGCTTGAATCTGGGAGCAGAAGTTGCAGCCAAGATCACCCCACTGCCCTCCAGCCTGGGTGACAGAGCGAGACTCTGTCTCAAAACAAAACAAAACAAACAAATAAAAAGTTCTGAGAAAAGTCAAGCCGTTTAGCTGGTGATCTCTCAGTAGCAATCAAGTGACAGATTCAAATTCCAGAGGCTCCTCTCGGAACCACTACCTTGGTTCTAGCAGGTGTTGGATAAATGTACATACACCCTCTCTTCCAAGCCAACATTCTTGAAAGAATGTTCCTTTTCAGAGGAGGCTATTGGAAAGAACTTGACAAAGAATTTGAATCTTCCATCTTTCCTCTTCTTGTTGAAATGGCTTTACCAGTAAACTGCTGCTAATGAGGTGGTTTATCTGGTTTTATTGCCCTTAATTTTATTACCTGCCCAATATAATCTTGGCTGGAGCTCCCCTGCTTAGAGGCATGGGAAAGCTTTACCTCTAGGAAAGCCCCACCCCAGGAGGGTTTTTGCTTTCTTGGGTGTAAGCTCTGGGCCAAGCCTGCAGGCTGAGATGCTTGCCCTGCTAACGGCCTAATTTAGAAGCTCTAAACCATTCTATATTATCTGGCTTAGATGGAGGTAGACACAACCCAGAGAACCAAGATTAAATGAATAACCAAAGGAAAGAGGCAAAGATCAAATATCTGTTTCTCCATCTCCCAAGGTCATGAGAAACTCTACCGCAGGTTTTACTTGTCTTAGTGTCCACCCACTGAGAAGCCTGTGTGTGGGGAGTCATCTGGAGCCTCAGCTGAGCTGAGCTCTAGCTAGAGCCCCTCACAAACGTGAAGTCAGGCAATCGGGCTGAGAGTGGGGAGGTGGAGAAACAAGCAGGTGGGAAACGGAGGAAGTGGGGTTTAGTTTTCAGTGAGGAAGGGCAGAGCGTTCCCTCGTCCTTCATCTGGCACTGGGCCCAATCTTGCTATTGCACTTCTTTAAGGAAATCTCTCTCTTTCCCCCTCACCTCTTCCCTGCAAACCTAGCTCGCTGCATTTCTTTTTATTATTTTTTATTTTTTTATTTTTATTTTTGTAATTCAGTCCCCTTAGAGACTGCCAAATATTGCCAATGCCGACTATATTTCAAGTCGTCATGGAAGAGTATTAGGAAAATTTTCAATTGGCAATAATCGTGTCTCAGATAAATCTCATTGGCTACGATACGGCCACTTCGCAAAGCTGCTCGCTGCGTTTCTAGGGAGCAGGTTTGTCCCCTGGGACCCCAAACCCCTTCTCACTGCCCACATCCACCAATCATGTTTTCAGATGCAGCTGTCACCACCAGTTCAAAAGCCTGATGTTCCCTCACGCACTGCCTTCTAGACCCTTGTGGAACATTCTTCCTGATACCTTTGGTGTAAACGCCTGTAATAAAACTTTTGGAGCTATGCCTTATGTGTCAACGTGACTCGTGCAGCTCTTTCTCAACTACTCATGGAAAATGTGCTTTCTCTTCCTTCTTTGCTCCCCCACCCTCTCTTTCTGCTGCTGGTTTGACCACAGCCGGCTGTAGGCCAAGAAAATGTGGGTGGGCAGGTGCCAGGCCCTGGCTGCTAAAAGCCGCGGGATCCCAGGCTGCAGAGTGTGGGGGCGGCAAAGAAAGGAGGGCGTAGCCCATAAACTTTCTCTAAAAGTTTGAGAGCATTTTGGTGGTGGTCGTGGTGGTGGTGGTGTTTAACTGTGTGTTCAGAAAATGTGAAAATACTCATTCTGAGTAAGAACAAGTTATGTTCCTCTTGGACTGCTCTCAGTTATACATTATTAATTGAAAATGCTCTGTGATAACCTACTGGCAGTGTCCAATTCTTTGTGCTGTTTATTTTCTTTTTTCTTTTTTTTTTTTTTTTTTGAGATGGAGTTTTGCTCTTGTTGCCCAGGCTCAGTGCAATGGTGATCTCTGCTCACCTCAACCTCTGCCTCCCGGGTTCAAGCGATTCTCCTGCCTCAGCCTCCCGAGTAGCTGGGATGAGAGGCATGTGCCACCATGCCCAGCTAATTTTGGTTTTTTAGTAGAGAGGGGGTTTGTCCATGTTGGTCAGGTGGGTCTCGAACTTCTGACCTCAGGTGATCCTCCTATCTTGGCCTCTCAAAGTGCTGAGATTACAGGCATGAGCCACCGAGCACGGCCTCTTTTTTTTTTTTTTTTTTTTTTTAACTTTAAATTCTGGGATACATGTGCAGAACGTGCAGGTTTGTTCTAAAGTTATACATGTGCCATGGTGGTTTGCTGCACCTATCAACTTGCCGTCTAGGTTTTAAGACCCGCATGTATTATTTGTCCTAATGCTCTTCCTCCCTTTTCCCCCCACCTCCCCCACAGTCCCTGGTGTGTGATGTTCCCCTCCCTGTGTCCATGTGTTCTCATTGCTCAACTCCCACTTATGAGTGAGAACATGCAGTGTTTGATTTTCTGTTCCTGTGTTAGTTTGCAGAGAATGATGGTTTCCAGTTTCATCCATGTCTCTGCAAAGGACATGAAAGTGCTGTTTGTTTTCTAAGGTTATGCATACACACACACACACACACACACACACACACACACACACACACTTTTAAATATATAAGACTTTTCTAGCCGGGTGCAGTGGCACGTGCCTATAGCCCCAACTACTCGGGAGGCGGAGGCTGGAGGATTGCTTGAGTCCAAGAGTTCTGGGCTGTAGTGCGCTATGCCGATTGGGTGTCTGCACTAAAGTTCAGCATCAATATGGTGACCTCCTGGTAGCGGGGGACCACCAGGTTGCCTAAGGAGGGGTCAACCGGCCCAGGTTGGAAACGGAGCAGGTCAAAACTCCAGTGCTGATCAGTAGTGGGATCCCGCCTGTGAATAGCCACTGCACTCCAGCCTGGGCAACACAGCGAGACCCCATCTCTAAATAAATAAATAAAATAAACAAAAAATAAAAGACTTTTCTAGAAAGACAAACAGAATTGTTTACAGTGATTGCCCCTGAAGAATGAGTTGGGTGTGTGTTATGGGTGGGGGAGTTTGTACTTTTTGTTGTATATACTTCTGCAGTTTATTTTTTACTCTATTACATGTAGTGCCTTTATAATAAACAAATCTAAAATTTTTAAAAAGAAATATTAGAAGAAAAAAAGAAATATTCTCTGTCTCTCAGTGATTTACTCAGAATCATTAATAAGGTACTAAGAGAAAGCTGAGGCTGAATAATACAGGATAATTCCATCTTACCTAGTAGGTTAAACAACTTATAATAGTACCATTCTGAATATTTATTATGCAAAGTAGTAGTTGCCCTTACTTTGTGTACTTTATTTAATACTTGTCAAAATCAAATAAGGTAGCTGCTTTAAAATGGTCATCTTACAAATCAGAAAACAGGCTTAAAGAAGTCATATACTAGGCCAGGTGCCGTGGCTCACGCCTGTAATCCCAGCACTTTGGGAGGCTGAGGGAAGCAGATCACCTGAGGTCGGGAGTTTGAGACCAGCCTGACCAACATGGAGAAACCCCCGTCTCTGCTAAGAATACAGAATTAGCCAGGTGTGGTGGCGCATGTCTGTAATCCCAGCTACTCAAGAAGCTGAGGCAGGAGAATCCCTTGAACCCCCAGGGAGGTGGAGGTTTCGGTGAGCTGAGATCATGCCATTGCACTCCAGCCTAGGCAACAAGAGCAAAACTCCGTCTCAAAAAAAAAAAAAAAAAAAAAAAAGAAGTCACATACTATTCACAAGGTCACACGGCTAGTTAGTGAGAGATTTGGGAACTAAGCACTTCATAAGGGCAGAGAACACATTTACCTCCTCTACCACTAAATCTCCAAGTCTTAGCAAAGTCTCTGATACTTGACAAGGGACACAAACATACTTGTTGAATAAATGAATAATAAGTATATTATTAAATATATACATATACCCCCACTACTATATTAAATTCAAAAGCTATACTTGGGCCGGTACAGTGGCACACACCTGTAGTCCCAGCTACTCAGGAGGCTGAGGCAGGAGGATCACTTGAGCCCAGGAGTTCAAGGCTGCAGTGAGCTATGATTGAATCAGTGTACTCGGGCCTGGGTGATGAGTAATATCCCATCTCTAAAAAACTAAATAATTTTTAAAAATGAGGCCAGCCGCAGTGGCTCACGCCTCTAATCCCAGCACTTTGGGAGGCTGAGGTGGGCAAATCATGAGGTCAGGAGTTCGAGACCAGCCTAACCAACATGGTGAAACCCCGTCTCTACTAAAAATACAAAAATTAGCCAGGCATGGTGGTGCATACCTGTAGTCCTAGCTACTAGGGAGGCTGAGGCAGAAGAATCGCTAGAACCCGGGAGGTGGAGGTTGCAGTGAGCTGAGATTGTGCCACTGCACTCCAGCCTGGGTGACAGAGCAAGACTCCATCTCAAAAAACAAAACAAACAAACAAAAACAGCCTGGGCAGTATGGCGAAACTCTATTACTATAAAAATTAGCCAGGTATGGTGGCTAGCACCTGTAGTCCCAGCTACTCAGGAGGCTGAGGAGGGAGGATCACTGGAGCCCAGGAAGTCAAAGCTGCAGTGAGCCATGTTTACACCACTGTACTCCAGCCTGGGTGGCAGAGTAAGACTCTGTATCAAAAAACAAAAGAAAAGAAAAGAAGTCTGGGGGCTTTTGGCTTCATTTTTGATTTGCTTTTCTATCATCCTTCCCAATATATTTGGGTTGGCTTCCCCCTCTTTTGAATTTCTCCATCCATGCCTGCCTCATCCTTCCACACATACATAGACCAGCTCTCTCCCCATGGTTCGCTTTGTCCATTTCTTCCTGGACCTCCTTCCTAAGAGCTGAAATAGAGATAAAGGTTCTCATTAGTTCCCTTTGGAGTCCTGTCTAGCTGCCCAGGCCAGTGGAAGGTGTTGGAATGTGACTTCAGCACATTCCAGTCAACCCGAACCCTGTTAGGGAAGAATGAGCACTTGCTCAATTAGGGGGAGTGTTTTATGGCTTGTTATTGTTACTCTTACATTGTCAGACTTTTGGAGGAAACAGAGGATTAATTATTTACGAAGTTGTGATGAAACTTTCACTAAAATACTTTCACACCTGGGGGGAAAGACCTATATATAAGCCAAGTGTTTCAAGGAAATTTTAAAAAATTATCTTCTATTTTAATGTCATTTCTCTCTGACATTCTACTACTGGAGGGAAGAAAAGCTGTGTGAGAGGGAATTACTGGAACTCCTTAAAGAGTACTTAAATGGTACTTAATTATTTTCATCATTTTTTCTAGCGACAAATAGAAATGAAGAATACATTCATTTTAAAGTCTGATTTTTTTTTAACAGCCTATGGAAGGACTTTCATGAATAATCATAAATTTCCTTCTGTTTCAGAGCTTCTGCGTGAAAGGAACATTCCAATAAGAGAGATCATAAGTGGTGGTGGTAATTACTTGAAACCCTGAGTCATTAGGCGCTATTAATTGTCTGAAATATAACCAGAAGAAAAATAAACATCAGAGAGGAAATCTAGCATGACTACAATTAACTTCAATTATCATCTTTCCAATGTATAGGAAAATCTCAGTGTTTCAAAATTGATTCCATTATTAACTTTTAAGTAACTTTTTAGTAATCTTTTAAGTAACTTTTTAGTTTGACCAGCTAGCAATCTTTGTTCTTTATTTAACTGGAGGTGAGTCCAAAACTCCTTTTACCAGTGTTTTCAGATATCCTTTTTTTTTTTTTTAAAGTCAATGGTGTTTATGCAGTTAACCTTTAATGGGAAGCCACTCGCGCAGAACATCTGCGCAGGAGCCAGAGCCTCCAACCATCACTCCCAGGCAGAGGGCTGTGAAATCAGAGCCCACCACCAGGACCTCGGGTCTCCTCTCAAAAACTGCTGAGTTTTCATCTGCCTGATGAACCTCTTCATCTCCTCAGATCACCTGGAACTCCACACACTCAAACCCCAGGTCCTCAGTTCTTCCTGCCCAAGGTAAACACACACATCCCTTTGTTTTGGATTCTTTCCAAATTTGAGAATGGTAGTGATCACATTCTTCTTCTCCTCCATGCCACTAGCCCACATTAACTAGAGTCCCGTGGGTCCCATCTCTGACACATTTCTCAGCCCTGCTTTGTGTTTCTTCCTCTCTGCCACCGCCCTATTTCTGGCAGTTGCTTCTTAAGCAGTCATTTGGCTTCACTTCAATCCACTGGAGACTTTGGAAGATGGGGTCACTTTTGCTGCACTGCTCAGACCATTTCACTCCTTGCCTTAAAGGCTTCATGGAAGTTCTTTTGCCACTTGATAAACAGTGTAATCCCCTGACATCCGAGGTCTTTCTCAGAAGGGCTATGGACACAACCTGTTATGTTCTAGGATTACCTTACATTAATCCACAATATATTTATTCATTTATTTTTGAGACAGAGTTTTGCTCTTGTTGCCCAGGTTGGAGTGCAATGGCACGATCTCGGCTCACCACAACCTCTGCCTCCCAGGTTCAGCAATTCTCCCGCCTCAACCTCCTGAGTATCTGGGATTACAGGCATTCGCCACCACACCCGGCTAATTTTTTTGTATTTTTAGTGAGATGGGGCTTCTTGGCCGGGCGCGGTGGCTCACGCCTGTAATCCTGGCACTTTGGGAGGCCAAGGTGGGTGGATTACCTGAGGTCAGAAGTTCAAGACCAGCCTGGCATCGTGGTGAAACCCCATCTTAAAAAAAAAAAAAAAAAGAAAGAAAAGAAAAAAGAGATGGGGCTTCTCCATGTTAGTCAGGCTGGTCTCGAACTCCTGACCTCAGGTGATCTGCCCACCTCACCCTCCCAAAGTGCTGGGATTACAGGCATGAGCCACAGTGCCCGGCCCACAATGTCTTCATACTCCAATTGAGGTAGACCACATACCATTTTCCGTACAAGTCTTTCTACATTTCTACGTCCTGACTCCGCCTCTACTACTGTGTCAACCATCTATATCTGCCAACATTTACCTGCTTTGAGTGCCCTCCCCCAGGAAGCATTCCAGAGGAGTCTTCCTTCAGCAGGACATATATTCTAACCTCTCCTTTGTTCTTTTAGCAATGTGCAATGGACTTAAACCTCCCTTAGGCAATAGCATAATTTCTATCTTTATAGTTGTGCCTCTTCTCCCTAAAGAGACTGAAATCTCAAGGAGAGCAGACAACATGTTTTCTTCCTCTTTTGACGTAACAGGCAATAAAATATAGTGAAATGTGTGTTTTTGTGCTGGCAGGTTTGAATCCTCATTCTGCTACTTACTTGCTGAGTTACCTTGTGGAAATGACTTAACCTCTCTGAGCCTTTTTTCTCATCTGTAAAATGGAAATACTGTTAGCATTAGCCTTTAGAGGGAATTAAATTATTAAAGTTCCTTGAATAATATACATTGAAGATATGCTCTTCAAAAGGCACTTGTGGCCAGGAGCAGTGGCTCACATCTATAATCCAAGCACCTTTGGCTCAAGTGAAGGGGAGAGCTCAAGAGATCCTCACACTCAGCCTCCCAGGTAGCTGAGACTGTAGCTGCACACCACCATACCTGGCTGATTTTTTTTTTTTTTTTGAGATGGGGTCATCCGAGTCATGGTACCAAAAAAAATAATAAATAAATAAATAAAGAGATGGGGACTCACCACTCTGTCACCCAGGCTGGAGTGCAGTGGCGCAATCTCATCTCACTGCAACCTCTGCCTCCCAGGCTCAAGTGATTCTCCCACCTCAGTCTCCCGAGTAGCTGGGACCACAGGCATGTGCCACCACGCTTGCTAATTTTTGTAGTTTTAGTAGATACAGGGTTTCGCCATGTTGCCCAGTCTGGCCTTGAACTCCTGAGCTCAAGTGATCCATCTGCCTCAGCATCCCAAAATGCTAAGATTACAGGCACAAGCCACCTCGCATGGCCAGTTTTTTCTTTTTCTTTGTAGAGATGGGGCCTCAGTATGTTGCCCAGGCTGGTCTTAAACTCCTATCCTCAAGCAGTCTTCCCAGCTTGTCTTCCTAACGTGCTGGGATCACAAGTGTGAGCCACCGAAGCTGGCCGTGTTTCATATTTTTAACAAGGGAGCCTCATGGTCATTGACTTGCAGCCACTGAAGTAACACATGCCACAAAATCAGTGACAGATAGAGATATACGCATCCTTTTTTATTACTTACTCAGTTTTCCTTTTGAATCACTCAGGGTTTGACCAGAACAAAGGGAGAAGTGAGACCAAAAAGGAGGTATGGATTAGCCTGCTCTTCAACTTTAAAACACAGTAGAATCACCTGCAACTGACCATGTGGAAGACCCAGTGATGACCATGGAAATATTTGAGAAGTTCAGAGGGGTGGAGCTGAAAAAAAAAAAAGTTCAGTAGAGTAGTGGGAATTACAGCCTATAAGTGATAGTTGAAATGATGGTACATGAGGGCACAGTGGTACTGTGCCCGTGGTCCCAGCTACTCGGTACTCAGGAGGCTGAAGGATCACTTGTGACCAGGAATTCTGGGCTGTAGTGCACTAGGCTATTGAGTGTCCACACTAAGTTCAGCATCAGTACAGTGACCTCCCGGAAGCAGGGGACCACCAAGTTGCCTAAGGAGGAGTGAACCAGGCCAGGTTAGAAACGGTGCAGTTAAAACTCCCTTGCTGATCAGTACTGGAATCATCCCTGTCAATAATAGCTGGAGTGTGCTCCAGCCTCGGCAACATAATGAGACCCCGTCTCCAAAAGTAATAAAGAAATAAAAGAAATTACCGGGTGCAGTGGCTCATGCCTATAATCCCAGAACTTTGGGAGGCTGAGGTGGGCAGATCACAAGGCCAGGAGTTCGAGACCAGCCTGGCCAGCATGGCGAAGCCCATCTCTACTAAAAATACAAAAAAATCAGCTGAGCATGGTGGCATATAATGAGACCCCCTCTCTAAAAATATTTTAAAAATAAAAGAAATTGCCGGGTGCAGTGGCTCCTACCTGTAATCTCAGCTACTCGGGGGGCTGAGGCAGGAGAATCGTTTGAACCCGGGAGGTTAAGGTTGCAGTGAGTTGAGATCCCACCACTGCACTCCAGCCTGGGTGACAGAGCCTGGAGACTCCATCTAAAAAAAAAGAAAAGAAAAGAAATTATGGGGCAGGCCAGGCGTGGTGGCTCACGCCTGTAATCCAAGCACTTTGGAGGCCAAGGCGGGGGCATCACCTGAGGTCGGGAGTTCAAGACCAGCCTGACCAACATGGTGAAACCCCGTCTAAAATAAAAAAAGAAATTATGGGACAAAAATCTCCAAAATGATTAAGGAATAAGAAGCCCAAGAAGCCCATAAACAATAGAGAATAGAAAGGATCTATCACTAAATTAGTAGAAGTAATAAAGAATTTCCACCAGCAGGGCATGGTGGCTCACGCCTATAATTCCAGCACTTTGGGAGGCCAAGGCGGGTGGATCACGAGGTCAAGAGATTGAGACCATGGTGACACCCCGTCTCTACTAAAAAAATACAAAACAGTGCTGGGCATGGTGGCACACACTTATGGTCGGTCCCAGCTACTTGGGAGGCTGAGGCAGGAGAATTGCTTGAACCTGGGAGGCGGAGGTTGCAGTGAGCCGAGATCGCACCACTGCACTCCAGCCTGGTGCCTGGCAACAGAGCAAGACTCTGTCTCAAAAAAAAAAAAAAAAAGAATTTCCAGATAATAATGCTAAAAATGCAGATTCAGAAATTCAGATTCAGAAAATATAACATGCGCCCCAGAAATCCACACTTTTCACAATGTGCCTGAACTTGATGTAGGTCCACTTTAAGAAACCTAGGGCCAGGCACGGTGGCTCACGCCTGTAATCCCAGCACTTTGGGAGGCTGAGGCGGGCAGATCACCTGAAGTGAGGAGTTCCAGACCAGCATGCCTGACATGGTGAAACCCCGTCTCTACTTAAAAAAAGAAAGAAAGAAAAAAGAAACCTAGTACGTCTTGTTTTATAATCAAGCAAAACCCCAAGGAATGAAATACTTAACAGAAGTTCTTTTGATATTCAGTTTCTCTTTTATATTTCAAATAATGACCTTATTACATGAGAGGCAAGAAATTATCTTCTATTCTCTATTGTCTAAAGACCGAGCTAATGCTACAAGAAAGTCATGTTAATTAAATTAAACATCAAGATAATTTTAACTTATTCTTCCCTCATCACATTTGCACAATTCAAAACACTGCTCCAGGACAGGTGCGGTGGCTCACGCCTGTAATCCTAGCACTTTGGGAGGCTGAGGAGGGTAGACCACTTGATCTCCGGAGTTTGAGACCAGCCTGGACAACATGGCAAAACGATGTTTCTACTAAAAATACAAAATATTGGCCGGGCGTGGTGGCTCACGCCTGTAATCCAAGCACTTTGAAGGCCAAGGCGGGCAGATCACCTGAGGTTGGGAGTTCAAGACCAGCCTGACCAACATGGTGAAACCCTGTCTAAAAAAAAAAAAAAGAAAAAAGAAATAAATAAAAATAAAAATACAAAATATTAGCCACATGTGGTGGTGTACACCTGTAGTCCTAGCTACTGGGGAGGCTGAGGCGGGAGGCTCACTTAAGCCCAGAAGGCAGAGGTTGCAGTGAGGCGAGATCGTACCGGTGTACCCCAGCCTGGGTGACAGAACATGACTGTCTCAAAAATAAATAAGTAAAAATAAGGACTGAACCTGACACGGTGGAGTTTATCACTTGAATGCATAGAGAGGGGCTGGGCTTGGTGGCTCATGCCTGTAATCCCAGCACTTTGGAGGCTGAGCTGGGTGGATCACTTGAGATAAGCAGTTTGAGACCAGCTTGGCCAACTTGGTGAAACCCTGTCTCTACTAAAAAGTAAAAAATTAGCCATGTGTGGTGTGGTGGTATGTGCCTGTAATCCCAGCTACTTGGGAGGCTGAGACTAGAGAATTGCTTAAACCTGGGAGGCAGAGGCAGAGGCTGTAGTGAGCCGAGACTGCACCACTGCACTCCAGCTTGGACAACAGAGTGGAGACCCTGTATAAAAAGAAAGTGTAGTGATATTAAATAACTAATCTAAATGCAATTCAGTGACAGATATACGTGGAATGCTTTTGGAGCATGGGCTGGTGAGAGAAGAGAGTGGAAAAATAGGTTGGAGCACATTGTAAAGGCATTGAATGCCAAGGTCAGAGACTTGGACTTCACTCTGTAGGCTCTATGGCCTTAGAAGGTCTTTGAGTGAAGCTGGGCATGGTAGCTCATGCCTGTAATCCCAGCACTTTGGGAGACCAAGGCGGGCGGATTGCCTGAGGTCAGGAGTTTGAGACCAGCCTGGCAAACATGGTGAAACCCCATCTGTACTAAAAATTAAAAAAAAATTAGCTGGATATGGTGGCATGTTCCTGTACTTCTAGCTACTCGAGAGGCTGAGGCAGGAGAATTGCTTGAACCCGGGAGGCGGAGGTTACAGCCCACCACTGCACTCCAGCCTGGGCTACAGAGTGAGACTCCATCTCAAAAAAAAAAAAAAGAGGAAAAGAAAAAAGAAAGAGATCAGAAAGGATCTATCACCAAAGCAGCAGAAGAGGTAGAAGAGGATGGTATACTTGGAACCATGGAGAATGTATTCATCCCTCCATATCTGTGGCAATTGGTTCCGGGACCCCTGCAGATAGCAACATCCACAGATGCTCAAACAGTGTTAGGGACAGGCCCGGTGGTGGCTCACGCCTGTAATCCCAGCACTTTGGGAGGCTGAGGCGGGAGTGTTACTTGAGCCCAGGAGTTTGAGACCAGCTTGGGCAACATAGTGAGACCTTGGCTCTACTAAAAAGCAAAAAAAAAATTAGCCAGGCATGGTGGCGTATGCCTGTAGTCCCAGATACTAGGGCGGCTGAGGTGAGAGGATAGCTTGAGTCCAGGAGGTCGAGGCTGCAGTGAGTTATAATCACACCACTACAGCCCAGGCAACAGAGAGAGACTCTTCCTGAGTGGACACGGTGCCCCAAAAATAATAATTTTTAAAACTGATATAGTATTTACATATAACCCACCCACAGTCTCTTATATACTTTAAATCTTCTCTAGATCACTTATAATACCTCATGAAATGTAAATGCTACATACGTAGTTATACAATACTTCTTAAATTTGTTTTTAAATTTGTATCATTTTTATTGTTGTACTGGTATTTTTAATTGTTTGTTTCTTAATACTTATGTTCCAGGATTGATTAAATTCTTGGATGCACAACCCTCAAGTAAGGAGAATCAGCTGGACTGCAGTTTCCAGAAAATGTAAGTGTCAAAAGTGAAAGGGGTGGCTCCCCTCATGCAAGCCCTGCAAGCAGCCCTGGCCTTTGGTGATGGCCTCTTCTGATGTCTGCACAGACAGTGAGAAGTAGAGCTGCAGGCTGAAACTTCAAAGTAAGGGATAAAGCCCTAAAATGCATTAAAGGTGTCAGCTGTGGGCTTTGAAACAAGTTATGTGGAAACCTGCCATCTTAAGATAGGGGGTGTAAAGATCTTCATGATAAAATGTCTGTAAATGGTTATCTCCAGGTGATGCCAAATGGGACCTGCTCAGCCCTACCTCTGCTGCTCACTGTTAAGGCCTATAAAATAATCCCCTTGGTCGGCGCGGTGGCTCGGAGGCTGAGGAGGCTGATCACTTGAGGTCAGAAGTTCTAGACCAGACTGGCCGACATGGTGAAACCCTGTCTCTACCAAAATTACAAAAATTAGCTGAGTGTGGTGGCGCACTGCCATAGTTCCAGCTACTCAGGAGGCTTAGGCAGGAGAATCAATTGAGCCCAGGAGGCAGAGGTTACAGTGAGCCGAGATCACGCCACTGCACTCCAGCCTGGCGACAAAGTGAGACTTCGTATCAAAAAAAAAAAAAAAAGTTTAACGTTAATAAAAAAGGAAAAAATATTTTAAAAAAAGAATAAAATGCAAACACAACCACATAAGGCCTCAACTTTAAACATGCCAAGTCCTCCTGTAGCTAGAGAGCATGTTTTGGGCCAAGTCACTCTCCTCATTAGCTGTGGCTCGATTTCATGACAAGGAAACAGGTGCAGGCGAGGGGTCAGCAGTGCCAAGTGTGGCCAGGCTCTGCTCTCAGCCCTTTCCATGAACTGACTCAACTCCCGCATAATCATACATTACACAGTTCCAGAAACTGAGGAACGAGGACGTCAGGTAACCTATCAAAGGACACAAATTTATTGTGACCAGGGTGGACACCCTGGCCCCAGATGTACACCCATAACCTAGGGAGGGCACAGAAGGCACGTCCACTGAGGTTTGGGAAAAAGCAAAGTGAAACAAAACTTCACTGAAGCTTTGAGATGATTCTGCTGAGACGTGCCACCATCTCTCCTTACACAGTGGGATCGTCAGTCACAAATGTGCAAACCCAGCTCCTCCGCCTGACTCTCACCTGCCGCTCCAGGGCCGCTCCGCACTCTCCCTGACAGGTGGCGGTGGTGGCTCCCACAGTTTTGCTGCCCTGTCTTCTGCTCTCAGCTTCTGCCTGCCTTCACCTTGTGATGTGGCCTTTACCTTTTTCAGTTTCTCCTCTAGGCTTCTCTCCTCATCTGCCCACTGCCTAGCTCAGTAGCTAGTCCAAAGTAGCACCAGCCCCCCAACCCCACCTAGATAGTGCTGAATATAGACCATCATTTGGGCCTGCTCCTTCTAACTCACCTTGAATTTTCCCCCCATATTCAGTTTCACAACGTCATATCAATATTGTAATTCTGCGTGTTTTGTTTTGTTCTGAGATGGAGTCTCACTGTGTCACCCAGGCTGCAGTGCAGTGGCGCAATCTCGGCTCACTGCAACCTCCACCTCCCCGGTTCAAGCGATTCTCCTGCCTCAGCCTCCTGAGTAGCTGGAATTACAGGCGCGCGCCACCACACCCAGCTAATTTTTTGTAGTTTTAGTAGAGATGGGGTTTCACCGTGATGGCCAGGGTGGTCTCAAACTCCTGGCCTCAAGTGATCCACTCGCCTTGGCCTCCCAAAATGCAGGGATTACAGGCATGAGCCACGGCCCCCAGTTTTGCTTTTTTCTTGAAACTGACAGAGAAAAGGTCTAAACTAGTTCCATTCCCTCATTCAACAAGTATTTATTCAACTCTTTCTATATGGTAGACATGGTGCTAGGTGCTGGAACAAATATGTAGTATATCCCAGAAAAAGAGGCAGTGTAAATTTTAAAAATATGTATGGGCTGGGCATGGTGGCTCATGCCCGTAAGCCCAGCAATTTGGGAGCCTGAGGTGGGTGGATTGCTTGAGCCCAGGAGTTCGAGATCAGTCGGCCAACATGGCGAAACCCTGTCTCTACTAAAAATATAAAAATTAGCCAGGCATCATAGTATGTGCCTGTAGTCCCAGCTCATGCCCAGGCTGAGGCATGAGAATTACTTGAACCCGGGAGGCAGAGGTTGCAGTGAGCCAAGACCATGCCTCTGTACTTCAGCCTGGGCAACAGAGCTAGACTTAGCCTCAAAAAATAAATAAATAAATAAATAAATATGAATTTTTAATAGACTACCTTAAAAGATGGCCCCTGGCCAGACATGGTGGCTCACACCATTATCTCATCACTTTGGGAGGTTGAGGTGGGCAGATCACGAGGTCAGGAGATTGAGATCATCCTGGCCAACATGGAGAAACCCTGTCTCTACTAAATGTACAAAATTAGCTGGGTGTGGTGGTGCAGGCCTGTCATTTCAGCTACTTGGGAGGCTAAAGCAGGAGAATCTCTTGAACCCGGGAGGTGGAGGTTATGGTAAGCCAAGATTGCACCATTGCACTCCAGCCTGGGCAACAAGAGCAAAACTCCCTCTCAAAAGAAAAAATCATGGCCCCTTCCATTTGCCACATTGAGATTAGAACACAAAGAAACCCAGCTCATGCTCCCCTGCCACTTCCCGCAGCCCCTGGGGGGCACGCTTTGTTCACTGCATCACACTTCTCTGTCTATTGGTCTGCCTTCACCTCCAGGCCAAGTTTCCAGAAGTCTCCTTATATCCTAAAGGCTAATGTGATATCTGTGGAGTGGAAACAAATCTGAGTGCTTTTCAATAATACATATTTCCTGATATCCAAGTTCTAATGTGTGTTAATAATGGGCCAGACTGGGCACATTGACCCATGCCTGTAACACCAGCACTTTGGGAGACTGAGGCGGGAGGATCACTTGAGTCTGGGAGTTTGAGACCAGCCATGGCAACATAGTGAGACACCACCTCAATTTAAAAAAAAAACAAAAAAGGAAGGAAAGAAATCAACGGGCCAAGTATTCTCCCAAAGTCTTCCCACACATGGTCTCAATCCTCACAAGCAAATGAGACAGGTATTATTATCATTGCCACTTTTCAAATGAGGAAACTGAGGCTTAACGAGGTTGTACCTTATCCTAACACACACCTCAATGTAGAACAGCATATGTTTTAGGTTCAGCCATTGGCTTTTTTTAGTCTTAGTTTAGGTATAACGTAAGACTCCCTAATTCTATTAAACTGCCCGTATCTGTGTCTTTCTCTGGCATGTGGTGTGTGCTTGTTTGGAAAAAAAGATTCCAGGCATGTTTTCATTAGAATTGCTATTCCAGGAAAGCACATACACACAAAGAATTACTATTTCCAACAGAAGTCAGGAATATCAGAGCAGTTTTAAAAGGGAGGTGTGCTTGTACATATGATGATGGATGGGGCTGGGGAAAGAGTGTTTTCAAAGCAAAATCAAACTTCTCTTTTACTTTTAGAGGCAGATAAATTTTTTAAGAATTTAAATATCAGCCAGCAAAGCTTTTGTTATGTGAGCAGTTTTGTTTGTCCTCTCCCTTTAAAGAAAGAAACCCCATTCCCTCCCACCACCCCAAGACTGGATTTAGATAAGCCTAGAGCCAAAACCACCCTGTGGATTGCAGAACAATTGGCCTTCAGGTGGGGCTTGATGAAAGGGTTTTGCATTCTCAGGGGTCACCTGAGTGCACTTTTGCGGAGCCTCCCTCTGTTCTCCCTGGGGGGGTTTCTCTCCCCTCTCCCCACCCTCATTTATCTATGTAAAGGTCCTGCCTGAGTGTTTGCTGACTCCCCAGACCTCTTTCAGTCCCCACCCCTCCTGACCTCACCCGGGGCACCCAGATGAGTCCCCGCTGGGCCTGTTACTGATACCGAGAAAGGCAGGGCAGGGTGGGGTGACGTTCCCAGCCCCTTCGGGGAAATCCCAGGTGTCCCTCACTACATACCTGCCTTTCTGGATCCCTGTCTCTTGCAATTAGGAAGCACAGCCTCCGCCACCTCTTTGTTCTCTGGTCTACCCCTACCTCCACCCTGCTCCAGTTTCTCCCTGTTCTCTGGGCCGCCAAGGACCAAAGTACACCTGACACAACATTTCCATACCTGACTTCAGAGACACCCAAAATAAAGCTGAAGGAAACCTTAATTTACTAAAGGTCCAATATTTTCCAAAGACAAGCATCAGTTACTTTATTAATATTAACTTGAAATATAATGGCATATATATTTGTTTATATTTGTTAATTAACCAAACTCTTTTATTGAGCATCTATTATATGCCTGCCTGATTGGCATTAGGCATTGATAAAAGTCAAATAAGACCAGGCTTCTTTCGCAAGGAGCAGGAAGTCCCTTGGGAAAACAGACACCTGAAACATACACATCTTCAGTGCAAAGTTAGTGGTGCCATGGCTGCTTGGCGCAGGAGATGAAGGCATCCAGAAATGGGCTTCCAATGTCCACTTGCCCAGGCTCTTGCATTTGTCACTTGTCCCCCACCTAAGACAAAGACATTGACTTTCCCTTTGGGCTTCCCTCTTCAAGAATTTTTTTACTGGGACATTCCTTGTTCCACTCACCCACCCACACTTTAATTCAGCAAATGTTCTCTGAGCTCTGGCCACAAGTCAAGACTTGGTTGGAGGCAGTGGGGAAATAGTGGTGAACAACACCCTGCCCTGCTAACTTCCTCATGGCGGGGGAGTCAGAGAGTAAATAAACATAAAATAATTTCAGATGGTAACAAGTGCTAACAATAATAAAAGAGCCACCAGGCGCGGTGGCATATGCCTGAACTCCCAGCTACTCGGGGGGCTGAGGTGGGAGGATTGCTTGAGCCCAGGAGTTCTGGGCTGTAGTGCACTATGCCTATCGGGTGTCTGCACTAAAGTTTGACGGCAATATGGTGACCTCCTGGGAGCAGGGGACTACCAGGTAGCCTAAGGAGGAGTGAACCGGCCCAGGTCAGAAACAGAGCAGTTCAAAACTTCCGTGCTGATCAGTAGTGGGATCGTGCCTGTGAACAGCCACTGCACTCCAGCCTGGGCAACATAGCAAGACCCTATCCATCTCTAAAAATAATGATAATAATAATAATAATAATAAAAGAGCCACAGCTAGGGAGTGCCTGGAGGTCACAGTGGACACTTACCTCAAAGTCTTGGAAGGCAGGAATATGGAGCTGAAGGCTGAATGCCGTTAAAGACTCCATTGCAAAGATCTGGGAAGAGGATGTCAGGCTGAAAAACCAGGTTTGGGCAAAGCCTGAAGATGGAAATGACCTTGGATGCTTAAGAGACAGAGGAAGGCCAGTGAGCCGGGAGCACTGGATCCCAGGGAGAGCGACCCTGCAGGGGCAGCAGACAGGAGCGGCCAATCCATGTGAGCCTTGTGGTGACAAGAGACATGGAATTGTTTTATAAACAAACAAATATAAAGCTCACAATGTACCAGGCCGTGGTCTAAGTACTTTGTACATGTTCAAGCACATGACCCTGACCAACCCTGTGAGGCGGGCATTCTTTTTTTTTTTTTTTGAGACAGAGTTTCATTCTTGTTGCCCAGGCTGGAGCACAATGGAGCAATCTCGGCTCACTGCAACCTGGAGGCAGGCATTCTGATATATTTGTGGGAGGAGGAATCCAGGTCTACATTGATGGTGTAGCTTGTCCAAGGTGTTGTGGGACAGTGTCAGGATGTGAAATGTAGCATCCTGTGTCAGAATATTCCAGGCCTATGGAGCAGGTGAAAGAACCAGGTATTAAGTGCTGTGTTTAAGTAAAAGAAGAACAGCCTGGGCAACACAGGGAGATCCCATGTCCACAAATAATTTTAATAATTAGGCTGGGCACAGTGGCTCACGCCTGTTATCCCAGCACTTTGGGAGGCTGAGGCGAGTGGATCACCAAGGAGTTCGAGACCAACTTGGGCAATGTGATGAAACCCGTCTCTACTAAAAATGCAAAAAATTAGCCAGTATTGTGGTGGGCACCTGTAATCCCAGCTACTCGGTAGGCTGAGGCAGGAGAATCGCTTGAAACCAGGAGGTGGAGGTTTCAGTGAGCAGAGATCGGGCCTGAGTGACAAGAGCGAAACTTTGTCTCAAATAAATAAATAAATAAAAAGTAGCGGTGGAGTGCACTCATGTTTGGGAGCTACTCAGGAGGCTGAGAAGGGAGGACTGCTTGAGCCCAGGAGGTGGGAGGATTGCTTGAGCCTGGGAGGTGGAGGCTGCAGTGAGCCATGGTCATGCTACTGTACCCCAGCCTGGGCGACAGACTGAAACCCTGTCTCAAAAAATGAGAAAAAGAAAAGAAAAACAACTAGTCTCCACCCTCATCCCCTGACTTTTTTTTTTTTTTTTTTTTTTTCCCCCCACCAAGGAGAGTTTTTCAACTCCTCAATCTGTTCAAAAGTCAAAGAAACCCTAGGCCGGGCGCAGTGGCTCACGCCTGTAATCCCAGCACTTTGGGAGGCCAAGGCGGGCGGATCAGGAGGTCAAGAGATTGAGACCATCCTGGCCAACATGGTGAAACCCAGTCTCTACTAAAAATACAAAAATTAGCCGGATATGGTGGCACGCGCCTGTGGTCCCATCTACTCGGGAGGCTGAGGCAGAAGAATCGCTTCAACCCAGGAGGTGGAGGTTGCAGTGAGCCGAGATTGCGCCATTGCACTCCAGCCTGTTGACAGAGCAAGACTCTGTCTCAAAAAAAAAAAAAAAAAAAGAAAAAAAAGAAACCCTTAAACCAATTCACATATTCTTTCAACAGGCCTGTTTTTTTTTGAGAACGGGTTGCCCAGGCTGGAGTGCAGTGGCTATTCACAGGCGGGATCCCACTACTGATCAGCACGGGAGTTTTGACCTGCTCCGTTTCCAACCTGGGCCGGTTCACCCCTCCTTAGGCAACCTGGTGGTCCCCAGCTCCCGGGAGGTCACCATATTGATGTCAAACTTTAGTGCGGACACCAGATAGGCATAGGGCACTACAGCCGAGAACTCCTTGGCTCAAGCGATCATCCCACCTCAGCCTCCCGGGTAGCAGGGGCTACAGGCACGCACCACGGTGCCTGGCCGTTTTTTGTTTGTTTGTTTTTTTCCTAATAGAGACAGGGTTTCTCCATGTTAGTCAGGCTGGTCTCAAACTCCCGACCTCAGGTGATCCGCCCGCCTCGGCCTCCCGAAGTGCTGGGATTACAGGCATGAGCCACCGAGCCCGGCCTCAACAGACTTTTTTGAGAGCAAATTTTGGGGCAACTTCCCTGGGGCCTGGGCACGTGCTCCTCAAGCAGTGTTTTGTTTTGTTTTAAATGTCCTCAATTAAATGCACATGAGACTATAAGCTCTTCTTTGTCCTACTCTAGGCCTTTTCAAAAGGTAACTTCAGGACCTGAGATCACCTTTGAAATCCTGAAAACCCCATAGCCCCATAGCAATTGATCAGTATTCATGGTTCTCCTGCAGAACCTGGGCTTTCTCTGAAAGGGGAGTGAGTCCCCAATCCACGTGCTAGCCCAGTGCTTCTCAAACTTCAATGTGCACAGGAATCACCTAGGGGGTTTTGTTTCAAATGCACATTCTGCCCACCTGTGCCTCCCAAGTAGCTGGCACTACAGTCACATGCTACCAAGCCCCCAGCTAGTGTGTGTGTATGTGTGTGACGGAGTCTCGCTCTTGTTGCTCAGGCTTGAATGCAATGGCGCAGTCTCGGCTCACTGCAACCTCCGACTCCTGGGTTCAAGCGATTCTCCTGCCTTAGCCTCACAAGTAGTTGGGATTACAGGGATGCACCACGCCTGGCTAATTTTTGTATTTTTAGTAGAGATGGGGTTTCGCCACATTGGCCCAGCTGGTATCGAACTCCTGACCTCAGGTGATCAACCCGCCTCAACCTCCGAAAGTGCTGGGATTACAGGTGTGAGCCACCATGCCCTGCCAGTGTGTTTTTTGTTTGTTTGTTTCTGAACTGGAGTCTCACTTGCCTTGGCCTCCCAAAGTGCTGGGATTACAGACCTGAGCCACTGCCGTGTTTTTTTGTTTTTAATAGAGATAACGTATCACTATATTGCCCAGGCTGATCTCAAACTCAGGTTTAAGCAGTCTTCCCATTTCGGCCTCTCAAAGTGCTGGAATTACGGTGTGAGCCACTTTGCCGGCCTGGCCTGCTTTCTAACCAGCTTCCAGGTGATGCCAAGGCTGCTGCTGGTGGTCTACACTAGTAATAGCAAAGTGCTAACCCAAGCCCTTTTTTACCTGGCAGGACAGTTTTTCTAAGCTGGGCAGAAAGGAGGCCTAGCTCTTTCCCCCAGGAGTAGCAGCTGTCAGTCAAGACTACCAACCCATAATCTCTCAAAACCATTGTATGCAACAGGTATATGAAAGACACAGCTGGCCAGGCATAGTGGCTTGTGCCTGTAATCCCAGCTCTTTGGGAGGCTGAGGCGGGCAGATCACGAGGTCAGGAGTTCTAGACCAGCCTGGCCAACATGGTGAAACTCTGTCTCTACTAAAAATACAAAAATTAGCTGGGCATTGTGGTGTGCCGAGACTCCGTCTTAGGAAAAAAAAAAAAAAGAAAGACACAGCATTGGAGGTAGCCCCAAATGAAGTACCCCAAAGTTGAACTGGTGAAAATAGAGATTGTCAGTGATTAATCATAACTTAAATAATAAGTTAGATTAACTGTCTCATAGCAAGTTAAAAAAATGATTCCATGTCCTTTGTTTTGTTTTGTTTTTGAGACAATCTTGCTCTGTCGCCTAGGCTGGAGTGCAGTGACACAATCTCAGCTCACTGCAACCTCTGCCTCCTGAGTTCAAGTTGATTCTCCTGCCTCAGCCTTCTGAATACCTGGGACCTCAGACGCATGCCAGCTAATTTTTATATTTTTAGCAGAGACAGGGTTTCAGCATGTTAGCCAGGCTGGTCTCAAACTCTTGACCTCAGGTGATCCACCTGCCTTGGCTTCCCAAAGTGCTGAGATTACAGGCGTGAGCCACTGCGCCAGGCCGAATGTTTGCTTTCTTTTTTTTTTTTTTTTTTTTTTTTG
>PVKV010015972.1:34824-52474 GCA_004027835.1 Alouatta palliata | reverse complement strand
CCAGCACTTTGGGAGGCTGAGGTGGGTGGACCACCTGAGGTCAGGAGTTTAAGACCAGCCTGGCCAACATGGTGAAACCCCATCTCTACAAAAGTACAGAAATTCGCTGGGCATGATGTCATGTGCCTGTAATCCCAGCTACTCAGAAGGCTGAGGCAGGAAAATTGCTTGAACCTGGGAGGTGGAGGTTGCGGTGAGCCGAGATCACGCCATTGCACTCCAGCCTGGGTAACAAGAGCGAAACTCCGTCTCAAAAAAAAAAAAAAAAAAAAAAAAAAAAGCCTGGATTGGGTTGTAATTATTGGTTTAAGCATTTGTCTTATTCTATTAGATTGAGAGCTTCTTGAAGCAAGAATTTAAATTGCCTTTTGGAATTGAATAGTGAGACAAGTATCCTAATTCAGGGCAGTATTTCTTCCTGGCATGGTGTTATTAGAGTACTTTTATGCTACAATTTAGGATCATAGTAAACAAGGCTGGACATTTTTTTTTAAGAGGTAGGGTCTTGCTTTGTCACTCAGGCTAGAATGCAGTAGTATGATCACAGCTCACTGCAGCCTCGAACTCCTGGGCTCAAGCAATCCTCCTGCATAGCTGGGACTACATGAATGCCTCGCAACACCCAGCTATATTTAGTTTTTTTGTAGAAACAGGGTCTTGCTATGTTGCCCAGGCTGGTCTTGAATGCCTGCCCTCAATGAATCCCACCTTGTCCTCCCAAAGTGCTGGAATTATAGGCATGAGCCTCCACACTTGGACTGGACATTCTTAAAATGGAAACAAGAACAGAAAATGACCCTTTGGTTTGGAGCACAGCACAGTGCTGGCATTAATCTACTCAACATACTGTTCTGTGTCTTCACAGAGCCTTCCACAGGCAAGACCGGAGAGCCCACCCCTGGTCCCAGGCAGATGCACAAAGGAACTGGTATGAGGGAGAGGCCTCATGAAAATTGGAGCTGAATTTCCCGTTGATGCCTGGGATTGCAGCCCCTGGTATTTGTTTTATCACTGCCACCACACGCACTGCAGGAGGGCAGCCCATCCTCGGTTGGCCAGAGGTTTTATTTTAAAACCCACGGGTTAAGAGACCAAACAGTTGGAACATAGAGGGGAAAGCATGCTCTTCCCTTCTCCCCATGCTTGCTTTGATCGAGAATCTAAGAAACTTTCTCTTCTCTGCAGTATTGAAGCGAGGACATCTGTCTTAGTCCATTTGTGTTGCTATAAAGGAAGATCTGAGGCTGGGTGATTAATTTATAAAGAAAAAAAGGTTTCTTTGGCTCATGGTTCTGCAGTCTGCACAAGACGCATGGCATCAACATCTGCTTCTGGTGAGGGTCTCAGGCTGCTTTCACTCATGGGAGAAGTTGAAGGGAAGCCAGCGTATGCAGAGATCAGAGAGAGGGGAGGGGGGTGCCAGGCTCTTCTTAACACCAGCCCTCTCAGAAACTAAGAGTGATAACTCACCCACTCCTCCATTAATCTCTTCCTAAGGGATCCACCGCTGTGACCCAAGCATCTCTCATTAGGCTCCACCTCCAACACTGGGAATCAAATTTCAGCATAAGATTTGGAGGGGACAGACACCCAGACTATCTCAGCAACCATCCTTCTCTCTGCCCACTCTGCTTACTTACTCTTCCCTGTAGAAGAAAACAATTAAGTGCGTGATCGATTGCACACTCACCACCCAGGCTCTCTTTGAATTCCTCTTTTGTAGATGTCTGCCCACAGGCCACGCGCATTCTTCTCTCCTCCACTCGGCAGCAAATAACAGGGGCTTCCAGCGACTATGCCTATATCCAGGGCCAAGTTCAATTCATGGAGAAAGAAACGAGAAGCCTGTTCTGGCCTTGGAGCCAAGCCACCTTCGCCAGGCCGGCTTCAGTAGCAATCAAGCTGACATTTTCAACCCAGTCTGATTCCTATGACTGTATCATTTGGTTCAGGACTTGAAAGGGAGAGGAAGATGAAGGACCTCTCAGAACCCCAGCAGTCTTTTACTAATCTGTAGATCCCAGCACCTCTCCTGGTGCTTGTTCTATGAAAAGCCCTCAATAAATTTTTGTTGTCTTGAACTCAGAGTGTGTAGCACACAGGCAGATAGCTGCTCACAGCTATTATTGGGGGGGTTGTGGTTTTTTTTTTTTTTTTGTAACATAACAAAGTGATTTTTGATGCTTTTCTAGTTTGTCAGAGGGCTCTGAGGCTGTAAGGAAGCAGCTTTAGTGAACAGAGGAGAGCGAGCCGTGTCTTTGCGCTTCACCACGATTGCAATGCTGGACAGTGATCCCCCAGGGAGCCGTCCAACAGCTTGACAGCAATTCTAGCAAGTGGTAGAAACACAATTTTGCAATAACGATCATACGTTTTTGAAATTTTCCTTTATCCTTGAAATGCCTTGTGTTGTCGAAAATCTATTCATTACTGTTCAGTCATCTGTAGCGCCTCATCCCTTTAGGTCTCTGTACCCGGAAGTGACAGCCCAGGGAGGATTTTGGCAGAGAGACAAAGGCTCCTAGGCACAGTGGGACAGTCAGAAAGGTACAAGTAAATAGCAGCTCCGAGGAGTTAGGAGATTTTTTTAAAAAAAACAATAAAAGGAGGGGAAGTGAGAAGAAATCATCTTCCTCAAAGGGGCTTTAGTTTTCTAAAAGCAGGCACCATAGCTCTTTAATATTTTTACTGAGCACGTCTCTGGTGCTTTCATTTTCTTTTCCCTCTAATCTCTTCCATGCATTTCCTTCATTCATCATCCCTTTCCTCTCCAGGATGTTCAGCTTCTCCCTGTCTCTACTGCCTCCTTCATCTTGACCTATAAACATGTATGAGTTTCTTACACCCCCAGAAACTTCCAGCCACCCTCAAATCCTCTCTCTCTTCCCCTCTCTTTGTAGTCAAGGGACGAGCCTATTCCAGAGCTACCCAAAGCATGGTCTGTGGACCAGGAGCATCAGCATCCCAAGGGAGCCAGATTTGAAATGCAGTTCTTAGGCTCCCAGATCTACTGAATCCGAATCTCTGGGGTGGGGCCCAAGAGTCTGTTTCAACACACTCTCCAGGTGATGCTCAGGCACACTGGAGTCTCAGAAGCACTGCCTCCACTTCCCGTCTCTGTTCACCATTTTGGGCCATCTTCTTCGGTCCCTTTCAGCTTTGCACCTTCCCCAGGGCTCGGTCCTGGGCCTTGGCTTCATTGCATTCTATCATTTCCCTACGTGATCTCATCCACCAAAGGTTGATTTGGTTATTTGTGTGTTTTAACACAGGTTTATACCAGTGATTCTCAAATTTATGTCTCTATCTCTGGCCTCTCTCTCTGAGCCCTCAGAATGTCCGGCTGCTTTCTGGACTTGCTTACCAAAACGTTGCACGGTTCTCTCAAGTCAGAATGTCTAAAACCAATTCAGTATCTCCTAAACCCACCCTGCATCAATATCAATAATCCGAATGTATAACAGCTCTGCCAGCCCCTTGGCCCCTGCCACCCCAGAAGCCAGCTACACCCATTGCATTTCTGCTTCCCAGTTCACTGACTGAAGTTCGCACCTCGAGGCCTGGCCTACAGATGAGAAACCACAGCCTCTACGAGGATGCCAGGGCACCCCTCACACATTTATATCTTACAATATTGATGAAATGTATGCCTTCTAGACCCTCCCGGGGTGGGTGAATAGGTCTCAAATGACAATGCACTCTAACCTGCCAACCCCCTAAGTCTCTGAATCCCTGCATCCACATTAAACCAAGGCATGCCCACCATTTCCACATCACTCACGTGGACCACCTTTGAGTCCGTGTTTCAGCCAGCCAACCAACCAATCGGATTCCACAATTTTTTTTTTTTTTTGAGACCGAGTCTCACTCTGTCACCCAGGCTGGAGTGCAGTGGCATGATCTCAGCTCACTGCAATCTCCGCCTCCCAGGTTCAAGTGATTCTCCAGCCTCAGCCTCCCAAGGATCTGGGATTATAGACGTGTGCCACCATACTGGGCTAATCTTTGTACTTTTAGTAGAGACGGGGTTTTACCATGCTAGGCTGGTCTCAAATTCCTGACCTCAAGTGATTCGCCCCCCTCAGCCTCCTAAAGTGCTGGGAATACAGGCATAAGCCACCGTGCCCAGCCAGATTCAACACTTCCTAATGCACCAAGCTGCAACACTAAATGGAGAATCTCTGTTTAGTGAGCCCACATCAAAACATTCAGCTCCATCCAACTTTATATTCCTTCTACCTCCTGGGCGAAGAGTCAGAAGCGCAGCATCAGAAAGCGGTCAGCTTGTGGGTAGTAGGGTAGTAAGAATTTACTGACATCAGTAAAGTTGTAAACAGTGTAGGCTGGAAAAGGACAGTTTTATTAGATAGAAGAGGGCAGCGGGGTGCTTCCACAGGAGAGGACTGAGCGTGCTGCAGTGGACTGTTCCTTGGGGTATTTGTGGACCTTGCAGGAGCTTAAGGGTAATTTGGACTACACTAGCCACACAGGTCATGATAAATGATTACATTTGTGGACATTTTGGTGCCTTGATGTCAGCAAGGGTTGCACAGTGAGTTTCGACATGCATGCATTCTGGAGATGTACAGACATTCTAGTTACTTAGAAATTTTTGGGAAAGAAGCCCCATACCAGATAGGGAAGTCTCATTGCTTCTACATTCCTCAGGTGAGGAGTCTGGCCTCTGGATGGCCTGCTTGGTGGCCCCCAGGTGACCTTTGCTCTTCCACTACCATGATCCCACACTCATAGTATCCATTCCCATATACATTCCCTGAATTTCTGTCTGTAGAAATCAAAAAACTCAAGCAGTTCAATGGAGTGTGGCACACCTCTCCTTTATAAAACCATCAGTATCCAACACAGTATTCTGTGTATCTCTACAAAGACCCACCCCATGATTCAATTACCTCCCACTGGGTCCCTCTTCTGGGCCAGTCATACAGTGTACGTCATCTTCAGGGCTCCCAGACTGACGTCTAACAAAGAGGGGTGGTGGGGGGTCCTGAGGAGTGCAACAGTCTGTTGCTTGGCACCTGCCTCCAGGGAGGCCATTACTATTTCCTCAGGCTATGCAGGGTTCATCCTCTCAGAGGTGGAAAGGGCCAGTACCACTGGGGGTGGGGATGCCACCGTTGCTGGGGTTGGGAAGCAAAGGTGGGAGTGCTCTTTCACTGATAAAGGAGACATCAGAATTTAGGGGCTCAATGTCCCATTTTTTTTGTTGTTGTTATTTTCGTTTTTTGTCTTTTTTTAGACGGAGTCTTTCTCTGTCCCCAGGCTAAGTGCAGGGGCATAATCTCAGCTCACTGCAACTTCTGCCTCCCAGGTTCAAGCAATTCCTCTGCCTCAGCCTCCCGACTAGCTGGGACTACTGGTACGAGGCACCACGCCCAATCCCGTGACCTCATGGTCCACCTGCCTTGGCCTCCCAAAGTGCTGGGATTACAGGCGTGAGCCACTGTGCCTGGCCCCTGTCCCCAGCTTTATCAAAGTGTTCCGAAACACCCCCCAACGCAACTTGCAAGATCACATTCTTTCCCAATTAATGCTTTCACTTTAACTGTACGTAGCCTGCAAAGCTGTGAGTTCAACTTGTGTTGTAATTCAGCCACCTGCAGGATGAGGTTCTGCGTTTGATTTTCAGCAATTTCAGCCCTTCTGTGTAGTAAATAGAGGTGTCTCTCAGGGCACATACAGAAGCTCCTAGGTCACGTATGTGGTGCACAGACTAGGACTGTGAATCCCTGAACTCATCCTTTCCTTCCGGTAGCATGACATCAGGGTCCCAATCAACATCATTATATTCATTCATTTCCAAAATGTTGGTAAGTATCATATATGCCAGGCGTGGTGGCTCACACCTGTAATCCCAGGATTTGGGGATGCCAAAGTGGGAGGCTCACTTGAGCCCAGGAATTTGAGAATAGCCTGGGCCATGTGGCAAGACCCTGTCTCTAAAAAAAAAAAAAAAAAAAAAAAAAAAAAAAAAAAATGAAAGAAAAGCTGGGCAAGGTAGCACATACCTGTAGTTCTAGCTACTCAACAGGCTGAGGTGGGAGGATCATTTGAGCCTAAGCAGTCAAGGCTGCAGTGAGCTGTGATTGTGCTACTGCACTCCAGCTGGGGTGACAGAGTAAGACTCTATCTTAAAAAAAAAAAAAAAAATGGTGGCCGGTCGTGGTGGCTCACGCCTATAATCCCAGCACTTTGGGAGGCTGACGTGGGTGGATCACCAGGTCAAGAGATCAAGACCATCCTGGTCAACATGGTGAAACCCCGTCTCTATTCTTAAAAAAAATTTTTTTAAAAAGGTATCATATATAACATTAATGAGCTCCTTGATTCTATAGTTGGCTGATTAGGAGTATCCAACACAGTATCCTGTGTATCTCTACAAACAGCACACACTATGGACTATTAGCGCTCATTTTACTACTGGAAATAGAGTCATTAGTCCCCTTAAATCTAATCAGGTTAGAGAGCCAATTCTAGAAACCCCAGAACCAGTTCAGAAAATTCATCCTTAAAATTCTGTTCCTCTAGAAGCAATCTCAGTGCCAAAATCTGTACAAAGTTTTCCAGAGAAACAGAACAAGAAGGAGATACCTCTATATATACACAGTCATAGAGATATCTCCTTCTGGTTCTGTATACAGATAGATAGAGAGAGCTAGTCTCATCCACCAACACCCTCAAAGACACAATGAAAGAGAGAGAAATTGATTAGAAGGAATTGGCTCACACAATTATGGATAGTTAAGTCCCACAACCTGCCTTTCTGTAAGCCAGAGACCCAGGAAAGCTTGTGGTAATTAAGTCTGCATTCAAGTCCTGAGAATCAGGGAATCAATGGTGTGGTAAATCCCAGTCTGGAGATGTTCCAGCTCACGCGGCAGGCAGAAAACAAAAACAAGGCGAACTCCTCCATCCTCTGCCTTTTGTTCTATTCATCTGATCCATGGATCAGATGATGCCTGCTCACATTGGGGCAGGCAATCTACTTTACAGAGCCCACCAATTCCAAAGTCAATCTTATCCAGAAACGATCGAAAAGACACATCAGGAAATATTTATTCTGGGTATCCCATGGCCAGTCAAATTGGCACATAAAATTAACCATTTCATAGGCATATGACTAAACTGAGCAACCATACAGTGATGAAAATGTCTGCTGAAAGAAAGCGTGTCATCTGCAGTTTTGAAGTTCTCTAGAACTATGGTTTGTTACTGTATTAGTCCATTTTCATGCTGCCGATAAAGACATACCCAAGACTGGGTAATTTATAAAGAAAAAGAGGTTTAATGGACTCACAGTTCCATGTGGTGGAAGGCAGAAGGCGTATCTTACATGGCCGCAGGCAAGAGGGAATAAGAGTTTGTGCAAGAAACTCTCCTTTCTAAAACCATCAGATCTCACCATCACAGGAACTGCACAGGAAAGACCCACCCCCATGATTCAATTACCTCCCACCGGGTCCCTCCCAAGACAAGAGAGAATTGTGGAAGCTACAATTTAAGATGAGATTTGGATGGGGACACAGCTATACCATGTCGGTTGCCTTTCTAGGTCTTAGGTCAATTTCAAGACGTATGCATCACCACCAAGTGACTATAAGGCAAATATACTCAATCTGTGATTCTGAAACATGAGCATGCATCAGAATCACCTGGGTGGCTTCTTACCATACAGATTTCGAGGGTCCACCCCTAGAGTTGATGTAGTTGGTTTTGGATGGGACCTGAGATTTCCTAGTTCTAACAAATTAATCCCCAGGTGATGCTGATGCTGATCAAAGCACTATACTTTGAGAACCAGTAAATTCAAGAGTACAATTGCTACACCTGACAGTCTTCACCACCAAGAGAAACTAATCTGATCTCCCTTAGAAAAACCATATATATATATATATATATATTTTTTTTTTTTTTTTTTTTTTAAGACAGTGCCTCACTCTGTTGCCCAGCCTGGAGTGCAGTGGTGTGATCTCGGCTCACTGCAACCTCTGCCTCCCAGATACAAGTGATTCTCCTGCCACAGCCTCCCAAGTAGCTGGGACTACAGGCATGCACCACCACACCCAGATAATTTTTTGTATTTTTAGTAGAGACGGGGTTTCACCTTGTTAGCCAGGCTGGTCTTGAACTCCAACCTCGGGTGATTTACCCGCCTTGGCCTCCCAAAGTGCCAGGATTACAGGTGTGAGCCACCATGCCTGGTCAGAAAACCATGTTCTAAGGAAAGCAGTCATCACAATTACAGGCGTCAGCACCCTCCACCTCCTCCATGCTACTTACAGGAGGAAAACATCAGCTGGGCATGTAAGAGCTAAATGTTCGAAAAGCGAAGGAACGTAAGTTTTTGTTTTGTTTTGTTTGTAGAGACGAGGGTCTCACTATGTTACCCAGGCTGGTCTCGAACTCCTGGGCTCAAGCCCTTTGCCTGCCTTAGCCTCCCAAATAAGTTCTAACATTGTAAATTGTGTTCATCTCTGAAAAATCACTGCAAGAGAGGCTGAACACACTGTACAATAAAGAAATTATGCCCACAATGTTATTCTTCTGGGGTTCCCTTTTCCTCACAAAGTGGTGCCAGTGGAAAGAAGCATTTCAACCTTTATCCTAGTTTAGTGACTGATGCGTTAACATGGGTGAGTTTGATTAAAGCCTGCAGCCAACATTTACAGGCTAATTTTATGTATCAACTTGATTGGGTCAGGAGTGTCCAAACATTGGAACAGATGTTATTCAGGTGTCTGAGGATGACATTAACGTTGGAGTCGAGTGACTGAGTAAAGCCTGCTGTGGAGCTATGGGCCGGGCATAGCGGCTTATGCCTGTAATCCGAGCACTTTGGAAGGCCAAGGCGTGACGATCACCTGAGGTCGGGAGTTCAAGACCAGCCTGGCCAACATGGTGAAACCTCGTCTGGCCAACATGATGAAACCCCATCTCTACTAAAAATACAAAAATTAGGCAAGCATGATGGTGCCAGCCTGTAATCCCACCTACATTGGAGGTTGAGGCATGAAAATCACTCGAACCCAGGAGGCAGAGGTTGTAGTGAGCTGAGATCGTGCCACTGCACTCCAGCCTGGGCCACAGAGAGAGAGTTGGTCTAAAAAATAATAATAATAAAAATAAAATTAGGCCAGGCACAATGGCTCATGCCTGTAATCTCAGCAGTTTGGGAGGCCGAGGTGGGAAGATCACCCATGGTTAGGAGTTCAAGATCAGGCTGGCCAACCCTGGTGAAACCCTGTGTCTACTAAAAGTACAAAAAATTAGCTGGTTGTGGTAGTGCACACCTGTAATCCCAACTACTCAGGAGGGTGAGGCAGGAGAATCACTTCTACCCCTGAGGCAGAAGCTGCAGTAAGCCAAGATTGTGCCACTGCACTCCAGCCTGAGTAACAGAGCGAGACTCCATCTCAGTAAATTGATTAATTAATTTAATTACATTTTAAAAAGTAAAACAGAAGCTATGGTTCTGTCAGGAAAGGGAGTGAAGATTTGCTCTCATTCTATTCTCTCCCCCTTTATGTTTCAGGAAGTTGAAGGGACTACCCAAATACCAAAATGGTATTGAGGAGGAGGCGCTTGGTGATGGCTAATTTTTTTTGTCAACTTGATTGAGTCAGGACTGTCCAAACATTGGGTCACATGTTAAATTTAGGTGTCTGGGGATGACATTAATGTTGGAATTGAGTGACCGGGTAAGCCTGCTATGGTTGGGCCTCATCCGAACAGTAGAAGACCTGCCGAGAACAAAGTGGCTGAGCACAAAAGAACTCCTCCTGCTTCACGGTTGGGCTGGAACATCAGCTTTTTCCTGCCTTCAGACTTGAACTGAGACATCGGCTCTTCCTGAGTCTCAAGTCTGCTGGCTTTCGAACTGGAATTTACACCACTGGCTCTCCCGGGTCTCTGGCCATCCAACATCCAACTTGTCAGCCTTCATAATCACGTGAGTCAATTCTATAATAATCTCCTTATACACCCACATACTCGATTGGATCTGTTTCTCTGGCAATCCCTTAATACGGCACTGGACCAAAAATTCTTTCTAAATCACTATTTTCTGCTTTAATTTCTACCTCACTAAAAATTAGCACTATTCCTAGCAATCTCTCTCAAAGACCCCCACCACTTTTTTTTTTTTTTTTGAGACAGAGTCTCACTCTACTACCCAAGCTGGAGTGCAGTGGGGTGATCTCGGCTCACTGCAACCTCTGCCTCCCTGGCTCAAGCAATCCTCTTGCCTCAGCCCCACAAGTAGCTGGGACCACAGGCATACACCACCACACCCAGGTAGTTTTTGAATTTTTGGTACAGACGGGGTCTTGCCACATTGCCCAGGTTGCTCTCAAATTCCTCCCCTCAGGCGATCCACCTGCATCAGCCTCCCAGTGTGCTGGGATCACAGGCATGAGCCATCTCGCCCAGCCTCAAAGTCCTTTTAAAGGACATCTGTAACTTGGCATCTCAGTACAGGTGATTCAGACTCAGTGAGTCAGTGGTGATTTCAGCCCTGTTGCGCCATCAGCCCTGGAAGTGAAGTCAAGGTTGAGGCTTGCTGGAGGGGAACACATGTGATTTAGACACTGATTGTAATACTCTGGGGATGCTGATTTTTCTTGCTTAATATCCGAGAACAGAGAAGTTACAGATGATATCAAAAGTGGAAACACTTATCTACAGTCCCCATAATTTGTGGGGATCCTGTTCCATTTCTGTTGTTTGTCTTGAAGCTTCTATGTGAACTACTACAAAAATGACAGGACTTGGCTGGGCGTGGTGGCTCACGCCTGTAATCCCAGCACTTTGGGAGACCGAGGCGGGCGGATCATGAGGTCAAGAGATCGAGACCATCCTGGCCAACATGATGAAACCCCGTCTCTACTAAAAATACAAAATTAGCTGGGTGTGGTGGTGGATGCCTGTAGTCCCAGTTGCTTGAGAGCCTGAGACAGGAGAATAGCTTGAACCTGGGAGGCAGAGGTTGCAGTGAGCTGAGACCGTGCCAATGTACTCCAGCCTAGCGACAGAGACTCCGACTCAAAAAAAAGACAGGGCCCATTTCCCCCTTATTTTGCAAAACACTCACATCCCTTCTCAAACTTCTGAAAGCTCTCAGACATACTTTCAAAAGGAAAGAGGCTATAGAGGACATATCAATTAATCTAATAGGATAATAGCATTACACAGGAAATGTTAACTTGAAGAGAAGCATTTGATGATAGGCACGACAGAGCAGGGAAGCTGCATAACATTTACACCACACTCCACTTTAAGGACTGACGTAGGTAACTGCTGTAATAATTATGCCATTAAAAAAGAGTGTTCCAGTGGCTTTGATACATGCTGCTATTGGAATAAAGTTAGGAGATGTTCCTTACAGTTAGTGCAGTGTGAGTTGAAGAAGCCCCAGAATGCTTTTCAGAGTAAGAGAGGTAACATAGAGGGCCTCAGAGATTTGCTTCCATCAGCATGGGCATGGGGACTTATACCTATAATCCCAGCATTTTGGGAGGCCAAAGCAGGTGGATCACTTGACGTCAAGAGTTTGAGACCAGCCTGACCAACATGGTGAAATCCCGTCTCTATTAACAATGCAAAATTTAGCTGGGCGTGGTGGCACACACCTGTAGTCCCAGTTACTCAGGAGGCTGAGGCAGGAGAATCGCTTAAATCCAGGAGGTGGAGGTTGCAGTGAGTTGAGATTGTGCCACTGCATTCCAGTCTTGGCAACAAAGTAAGACTCTGTCTCCAAAAACAAAAAAAGACAGACAGAGATTCTCCTTCTATCAAAGTAAACAAAGGTATGCTATTGGTTACTGGTACATATTAGATACTTGCCAGACTGCCAAGCCTAGGTAAACTTGTACATTAGCCATGATCTAGGAAGTATGTTGGGGCTGGCTTTGGGAGAACTACATGGTGTGAGGCTGGGACAATGAAATGCAAAAATTAATGGTAGCTTTCAGTTAGTAAACAATGATAATAACATCAATAGTCAACAACTCTGGAAAGAAAGTATTCCTTTTCTTTTCTCTTTCTTTGAGACAGGATCTCACTTTGTTGCTGGAGTGCAGTGATGCAATCGTACTTCACTGCAGCCTTGAACTCCTGGGCTCAAGCAATCCTCTCACCTCAGCCTCCCAAGTAGCTGGCACTACAAGTGCATGCCACCAAGCCCAACTAATTTTTTCAGTTTCATTTTGTAAAGACCATGTCTCACCATCTTCCCCAGGCTGGTCGTGAACTCCTGGACTCAAGAGATTCTCCTGCCTCAATCCCCCAGAGTGCTGGGATTACAGGCATGAGCCACCACGCCTGGCCAAAGGAAGAAAACATCCTTAAGTGACATGCCCAAAATCACACAGCTAATAAGTGGCAGAGACAAGATCCGAACCCAAGTGCTTCCAATTCCAAAGCCTGGGCTTAAACACAATTTGATTCTGTTTGCCAAAGCATTAGAGCTGAGTAAGCTTTAAGGGAACCTCACCAATCAGGACCAGGCAAAATAAAGAAATATCAGAGGCCTGAGCTATAAAGTCCAGTGAGCAAGGTAGCCACTTGGCCAGGAGGCACAGTATTGAACAGAAATATTTGCAGTACCTTGAATGAAGGAGGGACCAACAGTGACTCCCTGTCCTTCACCAAACTTGAGTCAGCCTCCTCAGTGCTTTTTTTTTTTTTTGAGATGCAGTCTTGCTGTGTTGCCCAGGATGGAATGCAGTGGCATGATCCTGGCTCACTGCAACCTCTGCCTCCCAGGTTCAAGCAGTTCTCCCGCCTCAGCCTCCCAAGTAGCTGAGATGACAGGTGCCTGACACCACGCCCGGCTAATTTTAGTAGAAACAAGATTTCACCATGTTGGCCAGGCTGGTCTTGAACTCCTGACCTCATCATCCACCCGGCTCGACCTCCCAAAGTTCTGGGATTACAGGCGTGAGCCACCGTGCCTAGCCTGAGTGCTCTTCTTGACCAGGCCTCATCCTTGCTCTGCTGAATCTGGTTCTGCAAAACTCCCCCACCCTTGTTACTTTGCCAAGTTTCTCACATTACCTTTCCATCCACTGGTGTTCGCGCCCTGTCCATTGTCTACAAATCCCCAGCTGCCCCTGTTATATTCAGAGTTGAGTCTTGACCCCCAATGGAATAATCTAAAAAACTCTTCTTTGTCTACCTAACTTGTCCAGTGCAATTTTTCTCTGACAGGTAAACAATGGAGGAGCGCCATTAGCACAACCAAAGTCTTTCCTCCTTGCCGCCCCAGAGGATCTGGTGTCTGGGCCAACAGACCGACCAGCACAGGGAGCTCCCACAACTCTGAGTCGAGTCTGCCAGGAGGACTCTCCAGGATGCACTGCCGTGGGGACCTTTATGCAAGGTAAGGAGATAAACCAGGGAGTCAGAGGCAGGAGGAGAGAACTGGAATACAATTTTATTAAGAAAGGAGTGGCTGGGGCCGGGCATGGTGGCTCACACCTGTAATCCCAGCACTTTGGGAGGCCAAGGCAGGCAGATCATCTGAGGTCAGGAGTTTGAGACCAGCCTGGTCAACATGGTGAAACCCCATCTCTGCTAATAATACAAAAATTAGCTGGGCGTGGTGGCATGTGCCTGTAATCTCAGCTACCAGGGAGGTTTACGCACGAGAATCGCTTGAACGTGGGAGGCAGAGGTTTCAGTGAGCCAAGATTATGCCACCGTACTCCAGCCTGGGCGACAGAGTGAAACTGTGTTTCAAAAAAAAAAAAAAAAAAAAGGGAGGCTGGGTGTGAGCACACCTGTAATCCCAGCACTTTGTGAGGCTGAGGTGGGAGGACTGCTTGAGTCCAGGAGTTTGACTCCATCCAAAAAAATTAGCCAGGCATGGTGGTACATGCCTGTGGTCCCAGCTACTCGGGGGACTGAGGTAGGAGGATCACTTGAGCCCAGCTTGAGAATGGAGTGAGCCATACTACTGCAGCAGCCTGGGTGACAAAGTGAGACCTTGTCTAAAAAAAAAAAAAGAAAGAAAGGAACTTCCAGAGTTTAAACTGATGTACTGAATACCTAACATCTCTCTCTCCTCTTCCATTCAAGGACCCATTGAAATGATAAAACAGATATTTTGAAAAAGAATGAAATAATAAGAGGTACAAAAATAAGAAAGGCTGCCATCAGCAGGCCAGAAATCTTAAAAATACCTGCAGGGCAGAAAGCATTAGGATGAGATTGACAAAGAAGCTGACAAGAAAACTGCAGATTCAAACGCCACCGGAAAGGACAGGTCTTGGAAAGAAGTCGCTGGAAGCTTCAAACTGGGTGGAGGGCACCCCCATGATCATTAGGGTAATTCATTAAAGCTGGGAGAGTTGGGACCTCCAGTGTCCTAAACACATTCAGCTTTTACTCTCCAGCTAAATAGAACACTCATCCAGAAAAGAATAAAAAAAGAGTACTTGGTAATTAAAGTATGATTACAGGGCAAAAAAAAAAAAAAAAATCAAATAGAAGGACTGCCTTCCTTAGAAAGTACACAAATTGACCACGCACAGTGGCTCACGCCTGCAATCCCAGCACTTTGGGAGGTCGAGATGGGCGGATTGCTGGAGCCTAGGAGTTAGAGCCCTGGGAGATATGGTAAGACCAAATCTTTACAAGAAATACAAAAATTAGCTGGGTGTGGTGGCATGTGCCTGTGATCCCAACTACTTGGGAGGCTGAGGTGGGAAGATCGCTTGAGCCCAGAAGGCTGAGGCTGGAGTGAGCCATGATCACACCACTGTACTCCAGCCTATAATCCCAGCACTTTGGGAGGCGGAGGTGGGCGGATCACCTGAGGTCTGGGGTTCGAGACCAGCCTGACCAACACGATGAAACCCTGTCTCTATTAAAAATACAAAAATCAGCCAGGTGTGGTGGTGTGTGCTTGTAATCCCAGCTACTCAGGAGATCACGCCACTGCACTCCAGCCTGGGCAACAGAGCAAGACCCCATCTCAAAAAAAAAAAAAAAAAGCAAAAAGAAAAAGAAAGAAAGAAAAAGACCTCAGAAAGAGGATGGCCTGTGTCTCCCGGAACCACTAATGTGAAAACTGATTTTACAGATGAGATGCTCACCATTTTTCTGTGCGCCATTTGTCTTCTTTCTGCCCTGGTGGGGGCTGAGAGATCAGTTAACAAACTCAAATTCAGACTTTGGGCTTATTATTTTCCTTTAACGAACCCAACCCTACTCAGATTTTTTGGTTGTTTTTGTCATCCTTCTGCGGCTGGTATACTGTAAAACCTGACTTATATGGGGTTGCAGGGGGCCTCTGGAAAATTAAACTTATCTTGTTAATGCCTTAGACTTTTCTTGTTAATGCCCAACTCTCTTTCAATAGTTATTATTTTTAAAATTTTTTTTTGACCGAGCACAGTTGCTCATATCTATAATCCCAGCACTTTGGGAGGGCAAGGCAGATGGATAGGTTGAGCCCAGGAGTTCAAGACCAGCCTGGGCAACATGGTAAAACTCTATGTCTACAAAAAATTACAGAAATTAGCTGGGCATGGTGGGACATGCCTGTAGTCCCAACCACTCAGGAGGCTGAGGTGGGACGACTGCTTGAGCCCAGGAGGTGCAGGTTGCAATAAGCTGTTATCACACCACTGCACACCAGCCTGGGTGACAGAGCAAGACCCTGTCTCAAACAAAACAAAACAAAACTTGAATATGTTATCTTCAACTCTGTCACAGTAAACAACACAGTGAACAGAACGCAATTTGCTTCTCAACACAGAATCTTGTATATATAATCACGAATGGGTCAGCATTTCCCCATAATCACATGTGCCTGCCTTGAAACCCAGAAAAACCACCAAGCCACAAGTCCATTGGGATCACAGCCCCTTAGTGGCAGAGTCAGGGTCAGACACCTCAGATCCTGGTTCTCAGTGAATCAGCGAATCGTCCCCCAATATTCATATGTTGAAACCCTGGCTTAGTCCGTTCTCACATTGCTGATAAAGGCATACCTGAAACTTTATAAAGGTAAGGGTAATTTATAGAGGAAAGAGGTTTAATAGACTCACAATTCACGTGGCTGGGCAGGCCTCATAATCATGGTGGAAAGCAAGAAAGAGCAAGTCATGTCTTACATGGTTGGTGGCAAAGACAGAGAGCTTGTGGAGGGGAACTCCTCTTTATAAAACCATCAGATCTCATGAGACTTACTATCACGAGAACAGCAAGGGAAAGACCCACCTCCATGATTCAATTTCCTCCCACTGGGTCCCTCCCACAACACATAGGAATTATGGGAGCTACAATTCAAGATGAGATTTGGGTGGGGACACAGCCAAACCATATCAAACCCTAGCCCCCAATGTGACTAATTATTGATAGAGCTTTTAGGAGTTAGTTAAGGTTAGATGAGGTCATTGGGTAGGATTCTAATTCGATAAAAATTGGTGCTGATTGGCAGCTTTACAAGAAAAGGGAAGCAACACAGTGAGACCCCCCCCCCCAGTCACCTTAAGAAAATTTTAAAAATTAGCTGGGCTTGGTGGCGCACACCTGTGGGCTTTGCTGTTTGTGGGGCTAAGGCAGAAAGATCAACTGAGTCCAGGAGATTCAGGCTGCAGTGAGCCATGATCACACCACTTCACTCCAGCTTGGGTGACACAGCAAGACCCTGTCTCAAACAAACAAACAAAGATGGAGAGAAAGATTCTGTCTCTGCCCATGCACTCACCAAGGAAAGGCCACATGGGCACACAATGAGAGGCAGCCACCTGCAAGCCGGGGAGAGAGTCCCTACCAGAAAGTAACCATGCTGGCACCCTGATCCCAGACTTCCAGCCTCTAGAATGGCGAGAAAATAAATGCTGGATGTTGAAGCCACTCAGCCTGTGGTATTTCATTAGGGCAGCCCAAGCAGACCACGACAGCCCACCAAATCCAGGTCCTTCTCTCTGCTCATTCTCTAGCCCACTGCCTGCCAAGTGTGTCTTCACCAATGGTCATTCTGTCACCGGTAAAGAAGATGTCATCTGGTCAAGGCCCACATGTATTTTTGAAGGATAAGGAGACAGCGATGTTTTCTCACTTATTTTCTTCCTCTTTTCCCAGGGGTCTATTCACTGCATAATGTCTGTCTACTGAGCAGCCAAATTCTTTAGCATGCATTTTTAGCTACTGGAAGGAGCTGTCAAGCACGTGTCTGAGTCCTGCGGGCAGCCTGCAATGGCAGCCTCCTCAGCCCTGCCCCAGAGAGGAACGCCAAGAAACCAGCTTCTGCCTGAAACCATCCTGCTGAGAGGAGATTGGAGAACGCTGTCTTGTCAAGCGGAAGACAATAGGGGTTTCAAAGAATAGTGGTCTTCAGGCCAGGCGCAATGGCTCATGCCTGTAATCCCAGCACTTTGGGAGGCTGAGGAGGATGGAGTGCTTGAGGTCAGGAGTTCGAGATCAGCCTGGCCAACATGGTGAAAGCCCATCTCTACTAAAAATTTAAAAATTAGCCAGGGGTGGTGGCGTGCACCTGTAATTCTAGCTACTCGGGAGGCTGAGACAGGAGATTTGCCTCAACCCAGGAGGCAGAGGTTGCAGTGAGCCGAGATTGCACCACTGCACTCTAGCCTGGGTGACAGAGCGAGACTCCATCACAAAA
>PVKV010015972.1:12638-34724 GCA_004027835.1 Alouatta palliata | reverse complement strand
TCCACTTTATAAAAAGATGAGGACACCCCTCAGCCATCCTAACCTTACCATGGCATGTTTCCTGGGGCACCAAATGCAATCCCAGTGCTAGCGCTGAACCAACATATAACTGGGAGGACAAGGTAAAATTCGCTTTTGCAAAGTCAGGGGCTTTCCAATATTTTTCCTTTCCCTCAAGCCCAAGGAGATCTCATTGAATTGCATGTGGATAGAGCATTAAAAATTATTTTTGACAGCAAATCAGAAAGGATTTTTGGCTCAGAATGAGCTCAAAGAATTAACTGACAGTACGGTAAAACAATTATTTCCATTTCTATCTACTGTTTTTTGTTTTTGGAGACACAGATTCACTCTGTCTTCCAGGTTAGAGTGCACTGGCAAAATCATGGTTCACTGCAGCCTCAAACAACTGGGCAATGGCACAATCACAGCTCAGCTCACTGCAGCCTGGACCTCCCAGGCTCAAGCAATCCTCCCACCTGAGCCTCCCCAGTAGCTGAGACCACAGGCACGTGCCACCACGCCCAGCTAATTTTTGTATTTTCTACGGAGACAGGGTTTCACCATGTTGCCCAGGCTGGTCTCGAACTCCTGGACTCAAACTATCCACCCACCTTAGCCTCCCAAAGTGCTGGGATTACAGGAGTGAACCACCAAGGCTGGCTCTACTTTTTAAGCAACAAGTTTCCTCTGCGGTGTCATCAAGAGACAGAATTGATTCTAGCAGTGAGTAGGAACCAAACCTAGACACATAAACTAATTGGAGTAAAAAGGCCAACTATCTCATTAAGGAATATATTTCTAATTTAAATCTAATGATCTATGTAATAAGGATTTGGTCACTGGAAATACATATTATTGTTTTTTGTTTGATTGTTTTTTTGTTTTTGAGACGGAGTTTCACTCTCATTACCCAGGCTGGAGTGCAATGGCGCGATCTCGGCTCACCGCAACCTCCGCCTCCTGGGTTCAAGCAATTCTCCTGCCTCAACCTCCCGAGTAGCTGGGACTACAGGCAGGTGCCACCATGCCCAGCTAAGTTTTGTATTTTTAGTAGAGACGGGGTTTCACCATGTTGACCAGGATGGTCTCGATCTCTTGACCTCGTGATCCACCCGCCTCGGCCTCCCAAAGTGCTAGGATTACAGGCGTGAGCCACCGCGCCTGGCCTACATATTATTGTTTTGACCAATTTATGTTACTACTACTGACGACAACTTCATCAGAAGAAATGATCAAATGCTTGTTCAATGGTCACAGGAAATAAAATATCAGTTCAGGTCTATCCTTTTTGTGCATTATGATAGGGTGACCAGCAAAAGACTTTCAAGGATAAAAATATAGATGAGAAAAGGGTATGTGGGAAGTGGAATGGAAATTCAAATTTAGAAAAAAAAAAGAATAACATAACATTTATTAGAGGAGAGCTTGTCCAGATATTATTTTAATGGAGGATGGCAGGAGTCAAACACTATGAGATTCCTTTGTAACCATCAAAAAAATAATAATCTAACAGGTCTCTGTGTATGTGTATGTTACACCCATGGATATATCTATACACATATGCATGTTAAGGACCTATAATTTACCCTCGATAGTTTATATAAACATATTTTATATGGTATTATATATATTTATACTTTACATATTTAATATTGTTTATGTACTATGTAAAACAATGTGTCATATATACATTTATAATTTATTTATTTAGTTTGTATTTATTTATTTTTTTTTGAGATGGAGTCTCACTCTGTGGCCCAGGGTGGAGTGCAGTAGTGCAACCTCAGCTCACTGCAACTTCCACCTCCTAGGCTCAAGCAATTCTCCTGCTTCAGCCTCCTGAGTAGCTGGGAGTACAAGTGCCTGCCACCACCCCCGGCTATTTTTTTTTTTTTTTTCATTTTTTTAGTAGAGGCTTTTTTTCTTTTTTTTAGTAGAAGCAGGGTTTCATCATGTTGGCCGGGCTGGTCTAGAACTCCAGACCTCAAATGATCCACCCACCTCAGCCTCCCAAAGTGCTGGAATTACAGGTATGAGCCACCTCGCCCAGCCTACATATATAATTCATATAACATACAGCCTTAATATCAATACGTATGTGTGCAATACACATGTGTGTTTACATATGCCCCAACATACATATATTTATGTTAAGGCTTTATATTTAGGTATGTGTATTTAGATATTTTTTATTATATATACATATATATGCATATGCATATATGCATTTCTTTTTTTTTTTTCCTTTTTTTTTTTTTTTTTTAAAGACGGGGTTTCGCCATGATGGTCAGGCTAGTCTTGAACTCCTGACCTCAGGTGATCCACCTGCCTTGGCCTCCAAAGTGCTTAGATTACAGGCGTGAGCCACTGCACCCGGCCGCATATATGCATTTCTATTTAGGCTAAGGCTTTATATCATATAATACACATACTGTATGTATATATGTGTGTATATATAATAAAGCTCATATTATATATATAATAAAGCCTCAACATGAATACGCTGATTGTGATATTATACAATTCTATACCAATTACCAAAATTCATCCAATTATACACTTTAAATTGGTAGACTTTATTGTATGTAAATAATATAAACAAACAAAAGAGAGGAAAACTTTCCCCATTAAAACAGCAATAGAAAAAAAGCAAAAAATTGGAATAGAGGGCTATTTCTTTAGTATGTGATAAGTAAGTAATATTGTACGTGTCTATGTGAGGCACACAGAGTAGTGAGAACTGGAGGCAGAGTGGAGTGGGGATTGCCAGCAGCACGGAATGGAGAGTTAATATTTAGTGGGCATAGACTTTCAGTTTGACAAGTTGAAAAGAGTTCTAGAGAAGGATAGTGGTGATGGTTGCACATTATGAATGCATTTAATACCACTGAACTATACACTTAAAAGTGATTAAGATGATAAACTGTGTTACATATATTTTGACACAATAAAAAATTGGGGGCATGTGTGTACATATATATGTACACACACACACATATATAAAATTGGCAGTGTGTATATATAGAGAGTATATCTATATGTTTGTATAAGTACTTAATCATATATATACATGTGTACATGTCTACCTAACAATTTTCATTTTTGAAGACATGGTCTCACTGCTCTGTCGCCCAGACTGGAGTGCAGTGGTGCAATCTCAGCTCACTGCAGGCTCAACCTCACTACCTCAAGCAATCCTCCCACCTCAGCCTTATAAGTAGCTGGGACAAGTGCACGCCACTACACTGTGCTAATTTTTAAAATTTTTTTGTAGCAACGAAGTCTTGCTGTGTTATCCAGCCTGGTCTTGAACTCCTGGCCTCAGCTGATCCTCCTGCCCTGGCCTCCCAAAGCACTGTTATTACAGGCATGAGCTGCTATACCCGGCCCAACTTTATTTTTTAAAGTTGGGTGTCAATATTAACAATATTCTATAAAATATATTCTTACAACTATTTAAACGTATAATAAAATGTTGGATATAGATTGTTGACATGTGAAGGGGCATGCAATTTTACAAAATTCTTTCAGGGGATATTCAAGCCAAAGAGTCTGAAGACCCCTGGACCCCCAGGCAGATTAGACATAGGGGAGACTCTAGTGCAGTGGCAACTGAAACAACAAAGAAACCCCGAGGACATGTTCACTACTAGGAAATAGGCAATTGAAACTGCGATGATGTCATGTTTGCATGTGTGGCAGATACAAAAGGCTTAAAAGCAGCTCTTTGTTCTCTTCCTGAGTTTGGGGCAGGCGCTGGCACAAATTGAGGAAAATAAGTGACGGTACTGGCAGCAATTAGACTTGCTGATGTTGGGGCGACCCTGGGGTTGCATGTGGGAAACCAACACTCAGATCTGGGATAGAAGCTGACATAGAAGCAAGCAAAACTTCTGTAGGCCCCGGTCAAGGACCCTGAGGATTCCTCCTATAGCTACCTGAAACAAGGATTTGAAATACCTTGACTTCAGAGAGAGAAGCTGAAATCAGTTCAGCTGAACTCTAACGAGGCGTGAGAATCCTCTTGTCATTCAAGTTTAATTGGCTTAATCTCCCAAATGATACTGAAGGTAGAAGTAGTTCTTAGACTCCTAGGGTGCAGTATTATATTATTTATGAATGCAGACACTTCAAAAGCAATAAAGCGCTTGGCCCTTGCTCTCAATAATCTTGCCCTCTAACTGGGAAGACAGCATCCAAATGGAAAAAAAATGAAGAACAGTTCAAGGCAACATATAAGAAGTATGCAGTAATCACCCAAGAGAAACAAGGACTGCATTGCATACTTTCCCGGTAGAGGTACAAATTGGCACAGCACCCCGTGGAGAGAATTGGGCCACAGAGATCAAAATTACAAATGAGTGTCTCCTTTGACCCGGTAATTTAACTTCTGGGAATTTATCCTTCAGCCATACTTAGGAAACAACATATACTCTAAGTTACTTACTGTAGCATTGCTCAAAATAAAGATTAGAGAGAAGGTGAATACCCTTGAATAGGAGACTGATGAAATACATTATGCTACACATGTACAATGGAATATTTTGAAGGTATAAAAGTGTATGAGGAGGGCCAGGTGCGGTGGCTCACGCCTGTAATCCCAGCACTTTGGGAGGCTGAAGTGGGTGGATCACTTAAGGTTGGGAGTTCAAGACAAGCCTGACTAACACGGCGAATCCCATCTCTACTAAAAATACAAAAATTAGCTGGGTGCGATGGCGGGCACCTGTAATCCCAGCTACTCAGGAGGCTGAGGCAGGAGAATCCCTTGAACCCAGGAGACAGAGGTTGCAGTGAGCCGAGATCATGCCACTGCACTCCAGCCTGGGCAACAGAGTGAGACACTGTCTCAAAAAAATAAATAAAGTGCATGAGGAAGCTTTCAATGCACAGATATTTTTAAAGTCTCCAAGATACATTAAGTAGGAAAAAAAACCCAGCAAGGTATAGGAAAGATGTATAAGATACTTCCCTTTTGTTTACAAGGAAAGAAAAAACAATAGAATATATTTGTATGTGCTTTAGTATTCACAAATGAAGTCTGGATGAATACATACAAAAATGAAAAGCTGATTACCTGGAATGGGTTAGGGAGGGTGGAAACAGGGTGGATGAGGCTGAGCAGGAGGGAGACTTCTGCTCCATGAACCAAGTGACTGTTCCTACTCAAAACAATTAAGAGAATAATGAAAAGCATCCCCTGCTGTGGCCTGACATAATGAGCAGGAAGTTGGTTTCTTGGGGACTCCCCATCCCCCTTCCAGTGTCAAGCATATGCCCTCAGCTTTGGCCGGCTCGGAACATGTGAGCGCGGGACCACGTGGCTTCTGCGAGGGCAGCCCTGCATTCCCCTGCCCAGCTGCTGAGCTTCCTGCCCCATGTCTCTGCTTCAGCCAGAGTATGAGCCCACCCTTTCAGCCTGCCCTCTTGCCAGGGGGCTCAGGATCAGCTGTACTCACCAGTTACCAGAATCCTCAAGCGGCTGGCTTTAATTCTATCTATGGGAAGGCAGAAAGCGGAGGGGAAGGTCGATTAAGTAAACCTCTATTAAGGGAGGAGGGAAGCCCATGAGGTCAAAGAGCCCAGGATAGAAGCAAGGCCAGCTGCCAAGCCAAGCTTGGAACACTCTCCAAAGATACCACAGAGAAAGATGCCCAAAGGTGAATGCTACTGGCTTCAGGTTGTGTAATAATGGATAGGTTTTTTTTCCTCTTGGTCTTTATGCTTTGATGTGCTTTCCAATTTTTTTTAAATGAGCACAGATGACTCTTACAAACCAAAAATATAGAGTATACAATGTGAAAGATGTATAAGTTAGAAATAATAACCAAACCATGATTGTAACCAAACCCTGCAGTCCAGAAACCTTGAAGGATGAAAAAGGAAGCTCAGATGGGCAGCATAAGAATGTTACAGTTCTAAATAATTAAAATTAAAGTATTACAATAAAAAAAATGTTCCCATAACACTGAAGATGTCTTTGGACTTCAGGTCAGTGGGGCCCATTTAGTGGGGCCAGGCAGAGTGGAGCTGTCCAAGGTGCCAGGGTAAGAAAGGGCGGTGGATGCAGAGATGACTGTGTTACTCAGTGCACTGGCCAGGCCAATATCTCCTCCCCAGTCTTCCTCACACTGAGTTTAAAACTCCCTATCCAGCACTTCAAAGCACTTTCTTCCTTACACTTGCTGAAGTCCATAATGAGACTGGGTACGATAGCTCACGCCTGTAATATCAGCACTTTGAGAGGCCAAGGCGGGCAGATCACCTGAGGTCAGGAGTTCAAGAGCAGCCTGGCCAACATGGCAAAATCCCCTCTCTACCAAAAGAATACAAAAAAATTTAACCGGTGTGGTGGTGGCAGAAGCTTACAATCCTAGCTACTCAGGAGGCTGAGGTGGGAGAATCACTTGAATATCGAGGCAGAGGCTGCAGTGAGCCAAGATCATGCCACTGCACTCCAGCCTAGGTAACAGAGTAAGACCTTGTCTCAAAATGAGAGAGAGAGAGAGAGAGAGAGAGAGAAAGTCCATAATGATGGCGACATTCATCTCAGAAACAACAAATGATTTTTGAGTCTTCACCAATTTTTTTTTCTCTGTTCTTTAGGGGTTATAGAAGGAGTAAGCAAATATTTAAACCATTTGACGAGGTTTGGGCATATCTGAAGCCAGCAAAGTTTCCCTCCATTTAACACAAGGCTTTATATAAAGGAACGTCAGTAAAATTTGATGCAAAATCCAGCCCCTTAATGCTTGAAAAAATACGGTAGACCTTGACATGTGCAAGGTATTTATCCTAAAACCTTTCCTAATCCCAAGCTTAGGAACAGCCCTACAGCACAAAACTTCCCCCTTTATTAGTCAGGATGCTTTTGATTATACATTATAGAAACTCAAATGGCAGAGAGGGAAATGAATTGGAGGACAGAATTCAAAGAATGGTTGAACAGGCTGGGCATGGTGGCTCATGCCTGTAATCCCACCACCTTGGGAGGCTGAGGAAGACAGATCACTTGAGGTCAGGAGTTCAAGACCAGCCTGGGCAACATGGTGAAATCCTGTCTCTACTAAAAATAAAAAAATTAGCCAGGTGTGGTGGCACATGCCTGTAGTCCTAGCAACTCGGGAGGCTGAGGCAGGAGAATTGCTTGAACCTCCTGGGAGGCGGAGGTTGCAAGTGGGCCAAGATCATGCCACTGCACCCCAGCCTGGATGACAGAAGAGAAACCCTGTCTCAAAAAAAAAAAAAAAAAAAATGATTGAACAATCAAATCTAGGAAAAGACAAGGTGCAGTTGGCTTCCACAAAAACAGGAACTGAGACCACCAACACCAGAATTCTCTCTACTACTCATTTATGCTCCTCCCTGCGAGACTCTGCCTGGTCTTCTCCTCATGGCAGGAAATGCGGCCACTGAGAGGTTAAGAGGTGCCGCTGGCAAGGAGTTCCTCAAGACTTTTCTAGTTGTAAATTCAAAAATCTGGAGAAGAGGCTGGGCGCAGTGTCTCAACCTGTAATCCCAGCACTTTGGGAGGCCACGGCAGAAGGATCACCTGAGGTCGGGTGTTTGACACCAGCCTGGCCAACATGGTGAAACCCCCATCTCTACTAAAAATACAAAAAAATAGCTGGGTGTGGTGGCGCTTGCCTGTAATCCCAGCTACTCAGGAGGCTGAGGCAGGAGAATTGCTTAAACCCAGGAGGCGGAGGTTGCAGTGGCAGGAAAATCGCTTGAATCTCCTGGGAGGCAGAGGTTGCAGTGGCGAGATTGCGCCATTGCACTCCAGCCTGGGCAACAAGAGTGAAACTCCATCTCAAAAAAAAAAAAAAAAAAAAGAAAAGAAAAGAAAATCTGGAGAAGAAAGAACCTTCTATTGGCCAGCTTGGGTTGGGTGTCCATCCCGGACTGACCAGCTAGAAGAACATGGAAACTCCTGCCAGAAATGAACAGCTGGGGGAGAAGCAGCAGCAGTTCCCAGAACACAGAGGGTGCCAGACAGACCCAGATAGATACACAGACATGTAGAGGTCTACAGACATCCAGTAAAAAGAAATACTGTATAACTGAAAGCTGTGAGTGGCTTTCCGATCTTTATGGAAGTCACTTATGCAGCAGAACTGCAGTGAGGCCAAAGGGCTGGGCCTTGCCCTGGGCTCTCCCAGTACCAAGAGCTTCCCTGCCATGCCCTAGCCTCCCAGCCCACACAACTTAAAATCATTCCACCTTAGCAAAATCCAAACTGCTATGTGTCATCAACCTTCTGATTACTCACGGATGATAAATTATAAATGACCACAGTCTAGCGTGCCACGGAGAAAAGTTTTAATGGCAGGCGCTTCCCTGAAATGAATAGATGTATTGTGTAAAAGGCAGAAGGGTTCTTGTCTATGAAAAAGAAAAAAAAAAATGCAGAAGGGTTCTCAGTGATCCTGCATCTGGACTCATCCTGACACCACCTGCTCTTTCTCACACACTCCATCATCAACTAACTCCTATCGTTTCTAGGCCAGGGATAGGTCTCCAATTAGTCCCTTCCTGTCTCTCAACTACTGTCCTCATTCAAGCCCCCATCATGACCAGGTTGAACCATTCTGTAAATAGTAGATTGAGAAATGTGACGCCTGGACTTGGTAGCTAAATACCCACTTAGGCCAGGTGCAGTGGCTCATGCCTGGAATCCCAGTGCTTTGGGAGGCTGAGGCTGGCGGATGACTTGAGCCCAGGAGTCCGACACAAGCCTAGGAAACAAAGCAAAACCATGTCCTCTACTAAAAATACAAAAACCGAGCCAGGTGTGGTGGCACACACCTGTAGTCCCGACTTCTCCAGAGGCTGAGGTGGGAGGATCGCTTAACCCCAGGGAGGTCAAAGATACAGTGAGATACGATAGTGCCACTGCACTCTAGCCTGGGCAAAACAAGTGAGACCCTGTCTCAAAAAAAAAAAAAGAAAGAAAATAAGATTTTTATTCTCAAACTATATTAAGGAAGCCAAGACTAGGAAAATCACAAGAGCATGGGTTTCAAAATCAGGTAGCTCTGGCTTAAATGTAGCTCTATCACTTACTCTATGAATGATCATGACAAAGTATTCAATCTCTCTGAGTCTGACTTTCTTATAAAACAGGCAAAATATTCATCTTGCAGACTTTGTTTTCTTTCTTCTTCTTTTTCTTAAATATAGACAGGGCGTCACTCTGTCACACAGGCTGGTCTTGAATTCCTGGACTCAAGTGATCCTCCCACCTTGGCCTCCCAAAGTGCTGGGAGTACAGGTGGGAGCCACCACGCCTGGCCTTGTGAATTTATTATGAAGGTTAAATCAGGTGACAGATTTTTAAAGTGCTCAGAATATTGAGAGAATATTCAATATATGCTGCTAATATCAGAGGCCTCATGCTAACCTTATAAAAGTCAATAAACAAGCACGAGGGAAATGATGAGGGTCAGAAAACAGATCGGCCTTACTCTTCTCACCTTGCTTTGGCTTCCAAACAAAGGTCTATGATCATTTTATTTCTCCAAACCCAAAAACTCTGACAAAATAATAGTTCTCTCTTTGCCTTGTTAGGCAGTGTTTTATCTGGTAGCATCACCTGAAGAAAGAAGTCCAAGAGTCATCCTTGGAAGAGGGTTAGAATGTTTGAATTCAGGTTTGAATGTTTGCAGAATTACAACAAAATTGGAATATGAGAAAGAAGATCGGGCTCCAGAAAGTCAAACATCCGAAATGTTTGTTCTATATTATCACATGATATAGACTACAATGTGGATATAAGGATAGAAGATGTTATTAGAGAAGATATTACAATATTGAACATGGATTCAACAATAACATCTTCCTGAAACATGTTTTTTAAGCCAGACTCCCAGCCTGGGCAACACAGTAAGACCCCATCTTTGCAAAAAAAATAACAAGTTGGCTAGAAGTGATGTCACATGTCTATACAGTCCTAGCTACTGAGGTGACTGAGGCAGGAGAACTGCTTGAGCCCAAGAGGTTGAGGCTGCAGTGAGCTATGATGATGCTACTGCACTCCAGCCTGGACAACAAAGCAAGACCCTCTGTTTAAAAACAATGACAATAACAATACAAACAAAAAAACAAAGACTAAAACCATTCAGCACAGGGTAAATTCATCTCATTGTGACCTGCCAAACATAATGAAATCAACAAAATCTCCCAAGAATCTGAAAGCCAGACAAGTTTCTTTTCCACCCTGGTTCAAGGATTCTCAAAAATCATGACTAGGGAAACGAATTCTGGTATTAAAAATAAATATCGCTTTCTCCCTTTTTAGCTAAATTTTATAAGACTCAGCATCTCAGAAAGACCCTCTTAAATTCTAGGGACTTGCTACAGCAAACAACTAACTTAAAATGAAATCAATGAAAAAATATAAAACATTGCCAAAAGAAATGTTAAAAGACCCAAATAAATTGAAAGATGTCCCATGTTTATGGATTGGAAGACTTAATATTGTTAGGATGACAATATTATACAAAGCATTATATAGATTCAATGCAATCCTTATCAAAATCTCAAGAGCATCCTTCGCAGAAATGAAAAATCCCATCCTAAAATATATATAGAGTTAAGAAACCCAAAATAGCCAAAAATAATCTTGAAAAAGAAAAAGTTGGAGGGCTCACACTTTCTGATTTCAAAACTTATTACAAAGCTACAGTAATCAAAAAAGTGTAATCAAAACAGCACGAAGTGTGGTGCTGGCATAAGAACAGACATATTGGCTGGGTGCAGTGGCTCACACCAGTAATCCCAGCACTTTGGGAGTCTGAGGCGGGCAGATCACGAGGTCAGGAGATCAAGATCATCCCGGCTAACACGGTGAAACCCTGTCTCTACTAAAAATACACAAAATTAGGCAAACATGGTGGCATGCGCCTGCAGTCCCAGTTACTTGGGAGGCTGAGGCAGAAGAACCTCTCAAACTGGGAGGTGGAGGTTGCAGTGAGCTGAGATTGCGCCACTGCACTCAAGCCTGGGCAACAGAGCAAGACTCCATCTCACACACAAAGAAAAAAAAAAAAAAGAATAGACATATCAACCAATGGAATACAATTTAGAACCCAGAAATCAACCCCCATGTCTATACTCAATTGAGTTCAGCGAGAGTGCCAAGACCACTCAATAGGAAAAGGACAGTGTTTTCAACAAATGGTGCTGAAAAAACCAGATATTCACATGCAAGAGAATGAAGTTGGACCCTTGTCTTATACCGTATATAAAAACTCATAGTGAATCAAAAGCCTAAATGTAAGAGGTGGAACTATAAAATTCCCAGAAGAAAACACAGGGGGAAATTTGCATGATCTTAGATTAGGCAGTGGTTTCCTAAACATAACACTTAAAAAGCACAGGTAACAAAAGGAAATATCAACTAAACTTTGTGAAAATAAAAACCTTGTATGCATCAATGGACACTATCCTGAGAGTGAAAACACAATCCACAAAATGGGAGAAAATATATATAAATCATGTATCCAACAAGGGTTTAATGTCCAGAATACATTAAAAACTCCTACAACTGAACAACACAAAAACAATCCCATTTTAAAATGTGCAAAGGGAGAGATTAGCAGGAAGGAAGAAATGAATAGGATGAGCACGGAGGATTTTTAGGGCAGTAAAACTATTCCATATGCTACTGTAATGTGGATTCATGGCATTATACACGCATCAAAACCTGCACACCAACACCAAGAGTGACCTCTAATGTAAACTATGCCCTCTGGATGTGAATGATATGTCAATTTGCTTCATCAACTGTAACAGACGCACCACTCTGACGAGGGATGCTGAATGTGGCTGAGCCTGTGCATGTGTGGAGGTGAGAGGTACATGGGAATTCTCTACTTTCTGCTCAGTTTTGCTGTTAACTTAAGTACTACCTCAAAAAATAATAAAGTGGGGAAGAAAAGAGGACCAAGAGCTTGAACAGACATTTCTCCAAAGAAGATATCCAAACGGCAAACAAGCACAGGAAAAGATGTTCAACACTGCCAATCATTACGGAAACACAAATGAAAACCCTGATGAGATAGCATTTCACACCTACTAAGATGGCTTTTTTTTTTTTTTTTTTTGAGACAGGATTTCACTTTCCTAGCTGGGCTACAATGTGGTGGCATGATCATGGCTCACTGTAGCCTCTACTTCCTGGGCTCAAGTAACCCTCTGACCTCAGCCTCTTGAGTAGCTGAGTCCACAGGCATGTACCACCACACCCACTGATGATGGATTGATTGCTACGGGGTCTCCCTATGTTGCCCAGGCTGGCCTGGAACTCCTGGGCTCAAGCAATCCTCCCACCTTAGCCCACCCTTCCACACTCCCTTGCCTAGTGCTGAGATTACGGGCATGACCCAGCATACCAGGCTGACTATAATTTTTTTAAAAAAAAAAGGAAAACAGCAAGTGTTGAAGAAGATGTAGAAAAATGGAAACCCTTGGACATTGCTGGGAAGTAGCGACGTGGACACTGTGGAAAATAGTTTGGCAGTTCCTCAGGAAGCTAAACATAGAATTACCATATGATCCAGCAACTTCACTCCTACGAAAATACCCAGAAGAAATAAAAAGGACTCAGGCAAATACTTGCACACCAATGTTCACTGAGGTGTTATTCACAGGAGCCAAAAGGTAGAAACAATTGAAATGTCCAACACGGGAAGAAACAAAACGTGGTTCAGGAGCTACGCACACACAGTGGAATCTCTTTCAGCCATGAAAACTAAGTTCCCATGCATGCGACAATATGGATGGACCCTGAAGACGGGCTAAGTGAAAGACGCTAGACACAAAAGGACCGTATTGTAAGATTCCACATGTAACAAGAAGGCACAAATTCGTAGAGTAGTCTCACGGTAATTACCAGAAGCTGGGAGGAGAAAGGAATTGGGAGTTACGAACCTTGGTTAATGGGAAGAGAGTTTTGTGAGCATAGCGATGCTTGCACAGATTCTGAATGTAATGAGTACCACTGACATATACACAAAAGCGGCTAAAATGGAAAAATTTATGTTATACGTATCTCCACACAATTCTTTTTAAGAAAAAAGTGATCTGTGCAAAATGACCTGTGAATACAGGAATTAGAGACCGGTGCTGGCCAGGCATGGTGGCTTCTGCTTGTCATCCCAGCACTTTGGGAGGCTGAGGCAGAAGGATCACTTGAGCACAGGAGCTCAAGACTAGCCTAAGCAACATAGGGAGAGCATGTCTCTAGAAAGGAATAAAAAATGAGCCAGGGATGGTGGCACATGTCTGCAGTACTAGCTACTCTGGAGTCTGAGGCGGGAAGATTGCTTAAGCCTAGGAGTTCAAGGTTGCAATGAGCCATGGTCATGCCGCTGCATTCCAGCATGGGGTACAACGTAAGACGCTGTCTTTGAAAAAAACAGAAGAAACTGTTCTGAAAGCTTATCAGGAAGGATAATGTCATGGCATCTAGTGCAAACAGCAGCATGGTGGTCTAGATGAAGCCTAGGAAAGTACTCAGGATCATGTATTCTGGGGGGGGGTGTGTGTGTGTGTGTGTGTGTGTGTGTGTGTGTGTTTTGAGACGGAGTCTCGCTCTGTTGCCCAGGCTGGAGTACAATGGCACAATCTTGGCTCACTGCAACCTCCGCCTCCAGGGTTCAAGAGATTCTCCTGCCTCAGCTTTCCAAGTAGCTGGGATTATAGGCACGTGCCACCACACCTGGCTAATTTTTGTATTTTTAGTAGAGATGGGGTTTCACCATGCCGGCCAGGCTGGTCTTGAGCTACTGACCTCAGACGATCTGCCCACCTCAGCCTCCCAAAGTGCTGGGATTACAGGTGTGAGCCACTGAGCCCAGCTGTATTCTATTTTTTAAGGTTCAGAGTGAACATCACAAATCTGAAAATCCCAAATCCTAAACTTCTGAGCAACGACATGGCACTAACAGGACATGCTCATTGCAGCATTCTGGATTTTGCAGTTTGGGATTAGGGGTGTTAACCGGCAACAGTGTGAATATTCCAAGATCCAAAAAATCAAAAATCCAAAACATTCAACATCTATGGAAAGGAGAAAAAGAAAAATTCAAAACACTTCTTGTCCCGAGCCTTTCACATAAGGGAGACTCAACCTGTAGTAGATAAGCTGATTCTAAAATACATATGGAAAAACAAATAACTGAAAATAAGAAGCAATTTTGAAAAAAGAAAAAGAAGGTAGACTTCATTATCCCTATGAGATATCAAGGCTTTTAACAAGGTATAGTGTTTAGACTGTACAGTATTAGCCCAGAGTAGATAACCAGATCAATCAAACAAGAGGTCCAAAACAAACTCCTACCTGTATGGAAACTTGGCATCAGACAGACATACGAAACTAGTAGGGAAAGAATAGAGAAATAATCAGTAAAGACTAAATACAGGCCGGGCACAGTGGCTCACACCTGTAATTCCAGCCGTTGGGAGGCCAAGGTAGGCAGATCATGAGGTCAGCAGTCCGAGACCAACCTGGCCAGTATAGTGAAACACTATCTCTACTAAAAATACAAAAATTAGCCAGGTGCGGTGGCATGTGCCTGTACTCCCAGCTACTTGGGAGGCTGAGGCATGAGAATCAATTGAACCCAGGAGGTGGAGGCTGCAGTGAGCCGAGATCGCACCACTGGACTCCAGCCCAGGTGACAGAGCAAGACTCTGTCTCAAAAAAAAAAAAAAAGAATAAATACAATAAAGGTGCTGAACCAATCAATTAAAAAAAGAATAAATACAATAAAGGTGCTGAACCAATCAATTATCCATATTAAAAAGAAAAGAAAGATGGACCCCTACCTCATATTAATCACAGAATAAATTCTGAAATTGGGGAGAGGTACAGAAAGGCCTTCAACAACATGCGGATTTTTTTTTTGAGACAGAGTCTCAATCTGTTACCCAGGCTGGAGTGCAGTGGTGTGACCTCAGCTCATTGCAACCTCTGCCTCATGGGCTCAAGTGATTCTCCTGCCTCAGCCTACAGAACGGCTGGGATTACAAGTGTGCACCACCACGCCCAGCTAAGTTCTGTATTTTTAGTAGAGATGGGGTTTCACCATGTTGGCCACACTGGTCTCAAATCCTCACCTCGGTGATCCGCCTGCCTCAGCCTCCAGAGTAGCTGAGATTACAGGTGTGTGCCACCATGCTCGGCCTTTCCACAACATCTATATTTTGGACTATCTGCTTATTGCTTATATGCTTGATGTTTTTAAAAAATCAAAACTTTAAAGAATTTCAGAAAGAATTTTGAAGCATTGATTGCATGATGTGCAAAAAAGAAAAAAAAAGAATTTCAGAAAGAAAATATAGAATAGTGTATACATGATTTGGGAGTAGGGGAAGAATTTTTAAAATAAAACTTGAAAGTTAGGGGAAGAATTTTTAAAATAAGACTTGAAAGTATAAACAACAAAGAAATTATTGTGAAATGGCTAACTACATCAAAATTAAACTTACCTACACATTGAAATACACCACAAAGTAAAGAAGTAAGAGACACGATGAAGATATCTGCATGGCGCATGGCTGGTAAAGGATTAGCAACTAGAATATATAATTAACTACTTCAACCAATCAGAAAAATGATGACGCAATGGACAAAAAAAGCAAAGAATATGAACAGATCATTCAACAAAGAGGTGAAAATGGTCAATAAACTCATGAAAAGATGCTCAACTTCATTAGTAATAAGGCACATACAAACAATTACAAGACACAATTTCACAGGCATCAGACTGGCAAAAAAATTAAGTCAGCCAACAGGAGTAAGCATGGTAGAGGTAGAGGAGATGCAAAAGCTGTCACACACACACACCGTCAGCTGGGACAAGCACTGCAGAGAGAAATTTGACCAGATCAGTGTGTACTCACTAAGACCCTGCAATTGCAGCTCTAGATAAATACCCTAGAGAAATAACTGCATACAGGTACAAGGAAATGATGCATGAATATGACTTATGTGGGACACAGTAGCACATGCCTGTATTCCCAGTTACTTGGGAGGTAGAGGTTGAAAGAGTTCAAGTCCAGCCTGGGCAATATAGTAAGACGCTGTCTCTATAAAACGAAAACGAAAACGAAAAAAACCTTAGCCGGGCGTGTGATGGTGGGTGCCTGTAATCCCAGCTACTCAGGAGGCTGAGGCAGGAGAATAGCTTGAATCCAGGACGTAGAGGTTGTGGTGAGCTGAGATCTCATCACTGCATTCCAGCCTGGGTAACAGAGCGAGACTTTGTCGCAACAAACAAACAAAAACCTTAGCTGGGTGTGGTGGTGCATGTCTACAGTCCAACTACTCAGGATGCTGAGGTGGGAGGATCACTTAAGCCCAGGAGTTTGAGTCCAGCCTGGGCAACATTGCAAAACCCTATCTCTAATAAAAATAGATGAAAAATAAAAGAATGTGCCTTATGATCTGTGTATGCATATATGGTAAGTAACAGGACAGCATGGCCTGTAATGACACATACCTCACTCAGGACAGTGGTGGCCTCTGGAAGGGAGGGAGGGAGGAGACTGGAATTGGAAGTGGTACACAGGGGACATTAATGACTTTCTCTTATTATTTAAAAACAAGATCTGGAGCAAAAGGCAGAATGTTAGGATGCATCAGAGGTAAGTGGTGATAGCGTGATGTTACTCTTCATAATTTTCTGAATACCTGAAATATCTCCAAATAATAACTTTTAAAATTCGTGCAGGACTTATTCAACATTACCTCTGCAGGACGTTAACATTCCAGAGGGCTGAGGAACTGCAGACTGGCAGAGGAAGAGGGATACAGGGAACTGAGGAGCTGAGGAGCTGCACCTTTCCAGAAAAAAACCCCAAAATTACAAAGTATAGAATTTAGACTGTACAATATTAGCCCAGTAATAGATAAACAGATCAATCAACCAAAAGGCCCAAAACAAACTCCTACCTGTATGGAAACTCAGCATCAGACAGGGAAAGAAGAGAGAAATAGTAAAGAATAAATACAATAGGCCAGGCACAGTGGCTCATGCCTGTAATCCCAGCACTTTGGGAGGCTGGGCAGGCTGATCACCTGAGGTCAGGAGTTCGAGATCAGCCTAACACGGTGAAACCCAGTCTCTACTAAAAAAATGCAAAATTAGCCGGGTGTGGTGGTGCTTGCATGTAATCCCAGCTACTTGGAAGGCTGAGGCAGGAGAATCACTTAAACCCAAGAGGTGGAGGTTGCAGTGAGCTGAGATCATGCCATTGCACTCCAGCCTGGACCACAAGAGTGAAACTCCACCTCAAAAATAAATAAATACAATAAAGGTGCTGGACCAATCCATTATCCAATATCCATTCAACACTGTGCGGTGTATACAGGAGGCATCAACTATTGGATTTCTTCACCTTAGCCTGGTAGCATGACCAGCATCAAAGGACCTCCACTGGTGGTCCCCCCTAGCAGCTCTCACCCCCAACCTGCCTAGTGTCCCCTCAAGGTTGCACCCCGACTTCTCCCTCTAATTGAGACCTCTTTTCCACACACAGAGAGTCACCTGCGATTCCTGACTGCTCAAAGAAACATTCTAAGCAGAGCTGTCATTTATACCTTCTCCGATCATTTCCTGCAGAGATAATTAAATATTTTAACATGAAATGAGGAAAACTCAAGTTTCTTTCCCCAACAGCTCCTGCTGCCTAGCAAAAAAGTGTTGGCAAGAATGTCAGAAAAGAATCATCAGCAAAAATAACAGCCTCACAGAGGCTGGAAGCGAGACTCCCTACATGCAGGGATCAGGCATGAGTTTCAGAGACAGACAGCCTGGTTTTGAATACCATCTCCTCCACGAGCTTGTCTCCTGAACTTAACGTAACCTCTCTGATGCTCAGCTGCCATACCATCGATGACAACAGGAATCCCTGCCTCACAGAGTTAATAAGAAAATGAGATTATGTCTGAGTGATTATGCAGGCAATCACTCCACACAGTGGCTGTCACATAAAAATAACTAAATTAATAGGAGTGATTAGCAACAGCCGTGGATTAGAATACAGTTTATGTCACGTTTGCATCTGCTTGAATGTAAGCCTCACGAGAACAGAGATTTTTGTCTGTTTTGTTCACTGAAATGACCAAGTGCCTAGAACACTGGCCCATAGTGAGATTCAGTTAGTGAATGAATTCATTGCTGAATGAATGTGGCTTAAGCTCAGTACTTGGCACTTAGCCATAATTTGTTGGGAATTTACTATGGTACTGGGTATGATGCATTTTGTATCTCATTTAATCCTTACAACAATTATGGATGCATACTATTCGTTTTATAAATGAGGAAATGGCAGCCCAGAGAAATTAACTGACCTCCCCAAGCTCACAGAGTTAAATACCTAAGCCGGCATGTGAATCCAGGCTGTTAATATTCAGATATCTGTTGAATTTATGAATGAGTAATGACTCAGATTTAACCTGATAATTTACTGAATGTGCATAGTAGTCACACTGGAAGTTGCAAGGTAACCTGGCCAGTTACCTTATAACTTCCTGCTGGCCAGGATGGGCCATGTTTCATTCCTGGAGGGGAGTCCTCGGAGACTTTTAATACATCTGCTAAGGTAGTAATGAGAAAGGCATTCTCCGCATTTCACAGAGAGTTACTGGACAAAAAGCAGAAAAGTAAATATGCCAAGGTTATAAAGAGAATTAGTAGGTCAATCCTAAGCAAAACTCAAGTCACCGGTTCTCTTCTCACAAGGCTCTAAGTTAACAGAGCTATGGATTTGGAGCCCACTGCAGCTGGGGAAAAAGTGTTATCAATGCAAGAAAGTAAAAGAAATGAGTTCCTTTTCACAGACCTCAACTATCAACAGTTATTTATTTGTAATTGATTACTTCTGAGGAAAAGCAGTTATATAAAATAATGACATTAACAGAAGCTATGCTGACCGGAGTAGCTTTTAAGTATAACTTTAGGCTGGGCACACTGGCTCACGCCTGTAATCCCAACACTTTGGGAAGCTGAGGTGGGTGGATCACTTGAGCCCAGCAGTTCAAGACCAGCCTGGGCAACATGGCAAAACCCATCTCTACCAAACATACAAAAATTAGCCCAGTGTGGTGGCACACACCTGTGGTCCCAGCTACTCAGGAGGCTGAGGTGGGAGGATCGCTGGAGCCTGAGAAGTTGAGGCTGCAGTGAGTCATGATCACAACACCGCACTCCAGCCTAGGTGATAGAGCAAGAACCTGTCTCAATCTATCAACCAATAAAAAAACAACTTTTTTTAAAAGTCCAGGTGCAGTGACTGATGCTTGTAATCCCAGCACTTCAGGAGGCCAAGATGGGTAGATTGCTTGAGCCCAGGAGTTTGAGACGAGTCTGAGCAACATAGCAAGACCCCATCTCTTTAAAAAAAAGGAAAAAGGCCGGGTGCGGTAGCTCACGCCCATAATCCCAGCACTTTGGGAGGCAGAGACAGGCGGATCACGAGGTCAGGAGTTCAAGACAAGCCTAGCTAACATGATGAAACCCCATCTCTACTAAAAATACAAAAATTAGCTGGGCATGGTGGCATGTGCCTGTAATCCCAGCTACTCGGGAGGCTGAGGCAGGAGAATTGCTTAAACCAGGACCCAGGAGGTGGAGGTTGCAGTGAGCTGAGATCGTGCCACTGCACTCCAGCCTGGGATACAGAGTGAGACTCCATCTCAAAAAAACAAACAAACAAAAAAAACTTTAGAAAGGCATATTTTATGGTAAGGCTATAGGTGGTTACAAAAAAATAAAAAAATAAAGGTTTATTGTAGAAAAGTTTAAAACACAAATAAGCAAAAAAGTTTAATTTCAACACCATCAAATGTTCTTTGTGACTGTCCTCCTGTCACTGTTGTCTTTTACAAAAATAGGACGACACTGGATGTGACAGCTCATGTTTTCCAATAAATAATCATAAACATCTATGTCAGTATATATATTATTTTTAACAGAGGAATTCCATTGTATTTGTGTTAAATCCCTATGGTTGAAAATTTGTTTTTAATTCTTCTGCATTATAAACAAGGCTGAGATGAACATGTTAGACCTAAATCTTTTTGTACGAGTTTTAATTATTTCCATAAGATAGATTTCCAAAAGTAGATTTGCTGGGTCAAAGGGTTGCATTTGGAATTTTTAAATTAAAGCACAAACATCTGTTTTAAATACATTTTAAACTTGTCTTTCATTTCACGTCAGTTTCTTTTTTTAGTGTCAAGTACTACAAATACAGGGCAGGCCCCCAGTAGAGATGGTTGAGCAGTCCCTTCTATTATTCCCCTTCTTGCTCTCCTCTTCCAAAGAGACAATGTCCCCAAGTTAAGAAGAAAAGAAAAAAGGAGAAAAGATGAAAACAATATGATAATGTTAACCCCAAATGAGAAAGACTAATTGACCTGACCAATATCTAGGGAAAGAACACTCCATCACCACAGGCATATATGGAACATTGCATCAGGCACCATGGTAAGATGTAAGACATGTGAAACCCACAGGTCCAGTACTAGCCCTTGAGACACTTAAAATTCATTTCAGAAGCAAAATTATAATAAATGAAAAGATTCAGAAGCATAGAACAAGCTTACATACATACAGTAGAAGAGTAGGTAGTGCTATTAACTGAAATAACCAGTTGAAGCAAGGAATCGTAACGAAAAGATACACTGAACATTTTCTTCTTCTTTTTTTTTTTTTTTCTTTTGAGACAGAGTCTCACCCTGTCGCCCAGGTTGGAATCCAGTGGCGCGATCTTGGCTCACCTCTGCTTCCCGGGTTCAAGCGATTCTCCTGCCTCAGTCTCCTAAGTAGCTGGGATTACAGGTGCATGTCACCACAGCCTGGCTAATTTTGGTATTTTTAGTAGAGACAGGATTTCACCAAGTTGGCCAGGATGGTCTCAATTTATTTTTTGTGAGACGGGGTCTTGCTCTGTCCATCATAGCTCACTGCAGCCTTGCACTTCTGGGCTCAAGCAATTCTCCCACCCCGAGCTACCAAAGTGCTGAGATTATAGGTGTGATCCACCGTACCTGGCTAATTTTTTTTTTTTTTTGAGGTGGAGTCTCATTCTCTCATCAGGCTGGAGTGCACTGGGGCGATCTCGGCTCACTGCAACCTCCGCCTCCCAGGCTGAAGTGATTCTCCTGCCTCAGCCTCCCAAGTAGCTGGGGCTACAGGTGCATCCCACCACACCCAGCTAATTTTTGTACTTTAGTAGAGATGGGGTTTTACCACGTTGGCCAATATGGTCTCCATCTCTTTACCTTGTGATCCGCCTGCCTCCGCCTCCGCCTCCCAAAGTACTGGGATTACAGGCGTGAGCCACCGCACCCAACTGCCTGGCTAATTTTAAAAATTTTTTGTAGAGATGGGGGTGTCACTCTCTTGACCACACTGGTCTCAAACTCCTGTCCTCTAGTGATCCTCCTGCTTGGCCTCCCAAAGTGCTGGGACTGCAGGTGTCAGCCACCACACTGGGGCAAACATTTTATTTTAAATTAACAGTTGAGACCGCAGTCCAGATATTCTATGTCCAAGCATATGCCCAGAGTAATGTACATAGCGGCACTAATTTACTAGCAAAAAAAAAAAACAAATTAAGTGTCCTAAATGTCCAACAGTAAAACTGGTAAGCAAATTGTGATCTCTTTATATAACAGAGGCCTAGTCTAAATAAATGAATCACACCCAACATCTCTCAAAAACATGATAACGAACAAAAAAAGGCTCATAAGTATGCAAATAGTATAATTTCATTCATATAAGTCAAACTAAAAAAAATATCAAACTGCAAAAATTTTTAAAAACACATTGGTTAGGGTCAGGTGCAGTGGCTCACGCCTGTAATCCCAACACTTAGGGAGGCCGAGGCGGGTGGATCACGAGGTCAAGAGATCGAGACCATCCTGGTCAACATGGTGAAACCCCGTCTCTACTAAAAATACAAAAATTAGCTGGGCATGGTGGCACGTGCCTGTAGTCCCAGCTACTCGGGAGGCTGAGGCAGGAGAATTGCTTGAACCCAGGAGGCGGAGGTTGCGGTGAGCCGAGA
>PVKV010015972.1:0-12538 GCA_004027835.1 Alouatta palliata | reverse complement strand
CACACATTGGTTAGGCGGGCACAGTGGCTCATGCCTGAATCCCAGCATTTTGGGAGGCTGAGGCAGATGTTCTATGCTTCTAAATCTTTTCATTTATTGTAATTTTGCTTTTGAAATTAATTTTAAGCTTCTCAAGGGCTAGTACTGGACCTATGGATTTCACATCGAAAAATGAGTTTTTTTTTTTTAATTAGCCAGGTATGGTGGTGGCCACCTGTGGTCCCAGCTCCTCGGGAGGCTCAGGCGGGAAGATGACTTAGGCATGGGAGGTTGAACCTACAGTGAGCCATGACTGTGACACTGTATTCCAGCTTGGGTGGCAAGGAAAGACCCTGTATCATAAAACCAAAACCAAAACCAAAAAAACCCGTATGGTTAAGAAATACAAAGACATGTGGTTAAATAAAGCAGGAGAATAATAGGTTTAAAATTCAAGATAGTGGTTACTTCTTAGCGGGAAGAAAGGGAGGAGAATGGGCCCGTGGGAGGGGAGGTTTTAACACAAGCAGTGATGTTCTTAAAATGGTTGCTGAGTACACAGAATTTTCGGTGGTATTATTTCTTTTTTTTCTTTCTGAGACAGAGTCTTGCTCTGTCACCCAGGCTGGGGTGCAGTGGCTCAATCTTGGCTTACCGCAACTTCTGCCTCCTGGGTTCAAGCGACTCCCCTGCCTCAGCCTCCTGAGTAGCTGGTATTATAGACGTGTGCCACCATGCACAGCTAATTTGTATTTTTAGTAGAGACAGGGTTTTGCCATCTACTCAATATTTATATAAAAGACATTTTTAAAGTAGCTTCTACATGCTAAATTTAAAATTAAAATGTCTATATATATCCCAAAAGTCAATTTTTTGCATGTTAAAATTTCAAAATAATTTTAAAAAGTTAATGGTAAAAAATAATTAATATCTGAAGACCACTTATGCACAATCTGTGGCCAAGGAATTTCTTTTTGCAATAGATCCATTCATTAGTGTTTCATAATATATTGGTCAATCGCTTCCACTTTTGGTTTCCTTAAAATGTTTCTTCTGTAAGAGCTAGGGTCTTGCTCTGTCACCCAGACTGGAATGCAGTGGCACAATCATAGCTCACTGCAGCCTCAAACTCCTGGGCTCAAGCAATCCGCCACCACAGCCTCCCAAAGTGCTGGGATTACAGGTGTGAGCTGCCACACCTAACCCTATTTTTTTTTTTTTTAAACAGTGTCTCGCTCTGTCACCCAGGCTGGAAGGTAGTGGTGTAATCTCAGCTCACCACAGCCTTTACCTACTGGGCTCAAGTGATCCTCCTGCCTCAATTTCCCAAGTGGCTGTGACCACAGGTGTATATCCCCATGCCCTGCTAATTTTTATATTTTTTTGTAGAGATGAAGTTTCATCATGTTGCCCAGGCTGGCCTCGAACCCCTGGACTCAAGCAATCTGCCCGCCTAGGCCTCCCAAAGTGCTAGAATTTACAGGCATGAACCACCATGCCTGGCCTAAATTTTTAAATAAAAATAAAAATAAATTTTTTTTATTTTTAATCCCAGCACTTAGGGAGGCCAAGGCAGGTAGATCACTTGAGGTCATGAGTTAGAGACTAGTCTGGCCAACATGGTGAAACCCCATCTCTACTAAATATACAAAAACTAGCCAGGCATGGTGGCACACACCTGTAATTCCAGCTACTGGGGAGGCTAAGGCAGGAGAATCGCTTTAGCTTGGGAGGCAGAGGTTGCAGTGAGCTCAGACCGTACCACTGTACTCCAGCCTGGAGGAGAGTGAAACTCCACCTTAAAAAAAAAAAGTTAACTAAATACTTTCCCCAATATTTGTTTTTTAATCCACACTCAATTCTAAAACAATTATTTTCCAAGTGTTACTCTTCCCCAGTCTTTTCCAAACCTTAACTTGGTTTTTATAGAAACAACTCTCTTTTCAAGCTCATATTTCATAATGGACTGTTCCACTGCAGCTGTGAAGTTGACAGTGAGTCCTGTAAACTTCACAGAAGCAATGAGGAACCGTTAATACAAAGAGTTAAACCAAAGTCTGTTACTTATTTTACACGACATGAGCATTCCCCAGATCATCAAATCCAGATGGCATCTACTCAGTAATTATCCTTCTGAGGTGAAACTGTAGGAGAACTTAATACAATGTGGAACATCTGGCTCTTTGTGAGCTATGTGTTAGGTATTAACCCAACCCCTGAGCACAGAACCTTAGAGGATACCCAGGAATCTACAGACCTGGGAGTGATATTCCTCCTGAAAATCTGTTGAGATATACAGGATTCAAAAGTACATATAAAAAAGTAAGATGTGGGCCAGGTGTGGTGACTCAACTCTGTAATCCAAACACTTTGGAGGCCAAGGCGGGTGGATCACCTGAGGTCGGGAGTTCAAGACCAGCCTGACCAACATGGTGAAACCCCGTCTTAAAAAAAAAAAAAAAAAAAGTAAGATGTGAGGCTATAAGCAATAAGATTCCTTTGTGTTGATATAAAAAAGTCATACTACACTAGTCTGTTAAAAGTGCTAATAATAGCCAGGCACAGTGCCTCCCGCCTATAATCCCAGCACTTTGGGAGACTGAGATAGGAGGATTGTGTGAGCCCAGGAGTTTGAGATCAGCCTGGGTAACATACTGAGGCCCCATCTCCACAAAAAATAAAAAAGTACCCGGGTGTGGTGGAGTATATGTCTGTGATCCCATCTACTCGGGAGGTTGAGGCAGGAAAATTGCTTGACCCCAGGAGATCAAAGCTGCGGTGAGCTATGATTGCACCACTGCAACTCAGCCTGGGCAACAAAGCAAGACCTTGTCTCAAGAAAAAGAAAATAGTAATAATTAAATTAAAAATACATACCAGTGTTAATAAAAGTGTTAATACCATGGTGAAGTCCTGGACTGAAAGTCGGGGGCTCTGAGTTTGAGTTTACGGAGCTAATTATTCAACCATAAATAGCTGTGGTTTACACATGTCACTGAGGCTCTCTGAGCCTCCCCTTCCTAGGCTGTCGAAGGAAGTGAACTAGGGCTAGATTTTACTAAGATCTTTTCAATTCTCAAACTTTACTGTTTGTTAAGGGGGAACCATAAGCATATAAATAAAAAGAAAGAGTAGACATTGTGTTTGTAGATTTTTCCAGTAGTTTATGGAATCCATCTAAATTCTAAAATCTAGAAGAGAACTGGAAAATCACTAGCACAGTTGCATCTCATTTTATGGTATAAGTCAACAAATACACATTGAGTTCTACTCTGCGATATTGGGGATATTTCACAAAACAAAGCAATTATCTGCACTCATCATCCTTAGAGTCTGCAGAGGGGTATGGTTTTGTTTTGTTGAGACAGAGTTTCACTCCGTTGCTCAGGCTGGAGTGCAGTGGTGTGATCTCAGCTCACTGCAACCTCTGCCTCCTTGGTTCAAGTGATTCTCCTGCTTTAGGCTCCCAAGTAGCTGGAATCACAGGCACACACCACCACACTTGGCTAATTGTATTTTTAGCAGGGTTTTGCCATGTTGGCTGGGCTAGTCTAGAACTCCTGGCCCCAAGTGATCTGCAGACCTTAGCCTCCCAAAGTGCTAGGTTACAGGCATGAGCCACAGCGCACGGCCTATGGGTATGGATGAGTTAACAAGCAATTACAAGAAAGGGTGGTAAGTGCTAAGATGGAAAAAGTACAATGTTCTAACAGGAAGAGTATGTACATACTGCAGTGTGGAAAGCTGTCCTCGGTGAAGTTATGTCTAACTTGCGATCCAAAAGGAAGCTGTCAGGAGGGACTCGGGAACAGTCCAGGTGGAGGGAGCAGGATGGAGAGAAAACGGGGAGAAAGTAGTTCATCTGGCATCAGAGGCTGAACCGCTGGGACCAAGAGGGGAATTATAACGAAGCAGGCAGGCAGGGGCCACAGCAGGCAGCACCTTATAGAAAACGTAACAGGGAGTTTTGCTTTTGGCTTCCTACTAATGGGGGCTCTGTATACCGAAGGGATGGGACCAGATTAACGTTTATAAAAGATGGTCCTGGCTGTGATGGGAAGAATGGACTGCATGTAGAGCAGCAGGACCTGAAACCCCAGGGGAGGCCGGGCAGAGAGGAAGACAAAGGACGCAAACCTGAATTAGATTAGTGGCAGCAGGGAGGCAGGAAGATTGAGAACCCGGGACTGGAGTTGGTGACTAAGCCAATGTCGGGAAAGAGGAGTCAAAAGTGATTCCTAGCCGGGCACAGTGGCTCACACCTGTAATCCCAGCACTTTGGGAAGTTGAGGTGGGTGATCGCTTGAGGTCAGGAGTTCGAGAACAACCTGGCCAACATAGTGAGACCCCGTCTGTACTAAAAATACAGAAATTAGCTGAGTGTGGTGGTGCATGCCTATATTCCCAGATACTCAGGAGGCTGAGGAAGGAGAATCACTTGAACTTGGGAGGCGGAGGTTGCAGTGAGCTGAGATTGCACCACTGCACTCCAGCCTGGGCGACGAGAGCAAAACTCTGTCTTAAAAAAAAAAAAAAAAAAAAAAAAAGACTCTTAGACTTCCAGCTGAAGAAGTTGGGTAGAAGGTTGTCCTGTGTTTGGTAAGTGGACTGCATCTCAGCCTGGCGATGCTGGCAGATATTTTGCCATCCCTTGGAAAGAGGCTGCCTCAGAGTGGACCGAACAGAGGAAAACAGTGCCAAGAAGCAGGCAGACGGAGGCTGAGCATGACAACCTTGCTTTATGTCTCTGGGCCAGATGTCACAGATCTACCTCTGGATTTTCAGGTGCGTGAAACAATGCATTTCCTTTGTCATAGGTTTCGTTGGTCACGGTGCTTTAATGGGTTGAGTTTATGGAGCTAATTATGCAACCACAAGTAAAATTAGCTCCATAAACTCAACTATCCCTTTCTTGGGCTGTTACAAGCAACCAAGCAGAACACCACTACCAACAAAACCATGAGTTTGGGTTCTGTCGCTTGGAACCAAAAGAATTCCAGGAAGATGGGAATAGGGAGAGTAGGGGGCCCAGGGTGGAACTACCATGGAAGAAGGGATCAGGAAGATGAGACCAAGAGCAAACAGCACGAGGAAAAGGAGGAAAGAAAGCGGGAGAGGGGCCAGCAGAAGAGAATTTCTCAAAGACACGTGAGTAAGGAAAGCCAAATGCTTTGGGGAGGTAAGTTAGATAAGACATATACATTGGGTTTAGCAGCAGGAAAGTAGTTGTGACTTTGGGGAGGATGTTTTCAGTGGAGCCAGGGGAATAGAAGTCAGTGGGAAGGTACTGGGGAGCCAAGGAGGAAGAAGGTCCCTGGATAAAAAGAATTGGAAGTCAAGAAGCTGGGCTGTGAAAGGGAGGGTTGCTGGAGGAAGACGGATTTTGAGGGAAGAGATGGGACAAGGTGCCAAGGCCAATGAGAAGGATGCAGGAGAGGATATCATCAATGACAGAGACCCTAGAGGAGGGAGGAGGGAGAAGGCCTAGAGCACAGCCCAATCCACAGATTGACTGATTTTTTTAAAAAGAGATGGGGTCTTTCTGTGTTGCCCAGGCTGATCTCAAACTCCTGGGGTCAAGTGATCCTCCCACCTCAGCCTCCTGAGTAGCCAGGATTATAGACATAGACCATTATCATGCTGGGTCAATGAACAGATTTAAAGGTTGGCCCTAATCAAAGGAATGATACTTCTTCAGCTGGAATGAGCTAGAAAGAGAGAAATTTACTCAGATGCACCTGCATGGCAGCAGGAACTGTCTGCCAGTCTCTCCTGTCTCCATAAAGTAGCGGGCTGGCTCTTTGCTGGGAGCGATGGAAGCCTGGGAGGTTTCAGGGGAATGGAGCTGTTTGAGAATCTGCTGTGGAAAACAGGAGAGAGAGAAAGCTGGCTAGAAAACTGACTAAGCTAGGAGACTCCATAGAAACCATTCCATTTTACCAGAACCTGGTGAGAAAGAACGGAATCTACAAGTTTGATTACAATGAGATGACTGATTTATAAAAGGTCTCTTTTATAAGGAAATATTATTACTGGAGTATTTTTCACTAATGACCTGAAAGAAGAACTTTTGGGTTGGCTGATATAACACTACGTTTTCTTTTTCTTTTTTCTGTGACAGAGTCTCGCTCTGTTGCCCAGGCTGGAGTGCAGTGGCAGGATCTTAGCTCACTGCAACCTCTACCTCCTGGTTTCAAGCAGGGATTACAGGCACATGCCACCGACTGGCTAATTTTTGTATTTTTAGTGGAGACAGGGTTTCACCATGTTGGCCAGGCTGGTCTCAAACTCCTGACCTCAGGTGATCCGCCCACCTCAGCCTCCCAAAGTGCTGGGCTTATAGGCATGAGCCACCATGCACCAACCTACTATAACACTAAGTTTTCTGCAGAGTAGATGGCCAAGCTGATGGCAATCTGCCACCCTAGGAACTCAAAACAGGCCCAAGGTGGCCAAAAGGATTCCTAGGCTAGAGAGAGAGCAGGAAAAAAACAACTCATAATTGTTTATAAGTTAAAGGTCTTGAGAGCTCAGCAATCACTCAGTTGAGATCAAAGTTACAGACAATTTTCTTAAGGGCAGATACCAAGAGGCTATTAGATAAGATCCAGCCCCAAATCCTTCCTTGTCTTGTGACAAGATTCCGTTGAGAGTGATAAGAGCTCATGTGAGACATCTGTACTTGAAAGATCTTGTCTTCTGGCCAAGTTAGACACTTGCTTTTTTTTCTGTTTGGTGTTGTTTTTTTGAGATGGAATCTCACTCCGTCACCCAGGCTGAGTGCAATGGTGTGACCTTGGCTCACTGCAACCTCCGTCTCCCAGGTTCAGTTGATTCTCCTGCCTCAGCCTCCCAAGCAGCTGGGACTACAGGCACACACCACCACACCTGGCTAATTTTTTGTATTTTAGTAGAGACAGGGTTTCACTGTGTTGCCCAGGCTGGTCTTGAACTCCTGACCTCAGGTGATCCACCTGCCTCAGCCTCCCAATGTACTGGGATTATAGGTGTGAGCCACCACGCTGGATCAACATTTATATTTTTCAGATTCTATCCTTGGCAGGGTGCAGTGTCTTATGCTTGTAATGCTAGCACTTTGAGAGACTAGGTGGGTGGATTGCTTGAGCTCAGGAGTTCAAAAACCAGCCTGGCCAACATGGCAAAACTCCATCTATTAAAAAAAAAAAAAAAAAGAAAGAAAGAAAGAAAATTCTGTCTTTATATTTTATCATCAACAAGTTGTTGGACAACATTGTCTCAGCCCCTCCTGGAAATTTCTTCTCTGAATTACAATGTAGCCTTGTGCTATAAGGTATTACATGAATATTCTGTTTGAATAGTGTGTGTGTGTGTGTGTGTGTGTGTGTGTGTGTGTGTGTGCAGAGTCGGGGATCTCACTATATTGCCCAGGCTATCCCACCTCAGCCTCCTGAATAGCTGTGACTACAGGGGCACATCACTGAACCCAGATAATTTAAAAAAAAAATTGTTTTAAGAGACGGGTCTTGCTATGTTGCCCAGGCTGGTCTCAAATTCCTGGGTTCAGGTGATCCTCATGCCCCAGCCTCCCAAGTAGCTGGGAGTACAGGTGCATGCCACCATTCCTTGCTTAGTGTTTTCTGTCTTTTATAGTTAAGGGCATTTCCGACTGAATTATTCAATATCCTTCATAAAGGAAAAGGAAAAAGCCCAGGCAGAAACGTTGCCACCCCAGGCCTTCCTTGCTTGAGTTTCCATTTATCAGCATCATCTTTTATTGAGGAATTTCTAGTTCTTGAGCTAGAAAGTTCTTTTCTCCTGGTTCTTCAGAGGACTCTGATCCTCCTTTTCAGCCTTCACACACTCTAGGTTACCACGGCCAGAAGCCATGTGGGGTGCAAAGCTTACAATGCCATCTCTAATGAGAAAGAATCTGTAGACAGTGGACACTGCCCATGCAGAGGGACATGTGGTAGGATAAGAGGTAGAGTGCAGCAAAAAAGCAGGTGTTGGCCGGGTGCTGTGGCTCACACCTGTAATCTCAGCACTTTGGAAGGCCAAAGCAAGCGGATCACTTGAGGTCACGAGTTCAAGACCAGCCTGGCCAACACGGCAAAACCCCATCTCTACTAAAAATACAGAAAATTAGCTGGGTGTGGTGGCACCTGCCTGTAATCCCAGCTACTCCAGAAGCTGAGGCAGGAGAATCACTAGAACCCAGGGGGCGGAGGTTGCACTGAGCCGAGATTGCACCACTGCATTCCAGCCTGGGCAACAGAGACTCCATCTCAAAAAAAAAAATAAAAAATAAAAAAAGAACCACGGAGGGCCTCCCGGAGGACGTGGTGGCACTTCAGCAGCATCTTGAAGGCTGAGGATGCTGCCAGGTTGGGAAGGTGTGTAGAGGTGGGAAACAGAAGGAACTGCAGAGAATAAAACAGCATGAGGGGTGCAACAGGCTTCCTCTGGGGTGCTGTGAGCTGCACCGCCTGAGCAGAGCCAGGGCGGAGGGAGAGATCAGCAGGTGAGCCCCGACAAGGAATTGACAGGGGCCAGGCAGACACCGCAGGGCTTCAGAACAACGAAGCGGTGGCTCACGCCCCTAATCTCAGCACTTTGGGAAGCCGACGCGGGTGGATCACGAAGTCAAGAGATCGAGACCATCGTGGTCAACATGGTGAAACCCCGTCTCCACTAAAAATACGAAAAATAGCCGGGCATGGTGGCACGTGCCTGTGGTCCCAGCTACTCGGGAGGCTGAGGCGGAAGAATCGCTTGAACCCAGGAGGCGGAGGTTGCGGTGAGCCGAGATCGCGCCATTGCACTCCAGCCTGGGTAACAAGAGCGAAACTCCGTCTCAAAAAAAAAAAAAAGAACAACAAAGAAACAAAGAAGTTTGGACAGTATCCTGGCCCAGAGGTGAATTAATCATGTCTCCCCCTTGCTTTAGCTTAGATAAGACTAGAATTCTAAAAGATTATTTCTGCTAAAACACAAATGGAAAAGCAAACAAACACAAAAGCATACAAACAAAAAGCTCAGAGATCCAGATTTCTCAGCCTGCTCCACTGAGTTCTGGCCCCAGATGGGCTTGGTCCCAGCCCTGTTTCTCTCATTACCCTGGCCCATGTGGGCGCCGGGCTTGCCCAGCACCAGCCATCGGTCCCAACAAGGGGGCAGATGGGATTTCCGCTCCTTCGGGATCCCACGTCTGAAGAGTCAGCCCGGGACTGACTCTTGCTTACACAGAGGTCGGCTGAGTTTCAGTTCTGTAGCTGCCCCTGGAGATCTTGTTCTAAATCAGGGATCAGCGAACGTTTTCGGTCAAGGGCCACACAGTGAACATGCTGGGCTCGGCAGGCCATTCGTATCTCTGTCACAACCACTGCAGATTAGGCTTTAGATGGCATGTAACAACTTTAGACGGCATGTAAACAAAAGCGCATGAATGTATTCCAAGGAAACTTTATTTATAAACACTGAAATTTAAATTTATATGATTTTCATATATCATAAAATATTCCTTTTTTTTTTTTTTTGAGACAGGGTCTTGCTGTGTCACCCAGGCTGGAGTGCAGTAGGATAATCACACGTCACTGCAACCTCCGCCTCCCGGGTTCAAGTGATTCTTGCTTCAGCCTGCCAAGTAGCTGGGACTACAGGCGCACCACCACCCCGGCAAATTTTTGTATTTTTTAGTAGAGGTGGGGTTCCACCACGTTGGCCAGGCCGGTCTCAAACTCCTGGCCTCAAGAGATCTGCCCACCTCGGCCTCCCAAAGTGGGATTACAGGAGTGAGTCACCACACCTTGCTGATTTATTCTTTTTTTTTTTTTTTTTAACACAGGGTTTCACCATATTGGTCAGGCTGGTCTTGAACTCGTGACCTCAGGTGATCCGCCTGCCTCAGCCTCCCAAAGTGCTAGGATTACAGGCTTGAGCCACCGCGCCTGGCTCGATTTATTCTTTTATTTTTTTACAGACAGGGTCTCACTCTGTTGCCCAGGCTGGAGTGGAGTGGCACAGTCACGGCTCACTGCAGTCTCAACCTTGCAGCTTTCAGTGATCCTCCCACCTCAGCCTCCTGAGTAGCTGAGAATACAGGCATGTACCAATACACCTGCCTAATTTTTTAAATTTTTTGAGGAAATGGGTCTTCCTATGTTACCCAGGCTGGTCTTGAAATCCTGGCCTCAAGTGATCCTCCTGCTTCAGCCTCCCAAAGCACTGGGATTACAGGTATGAGCCACCACACCTGGCCTCTATTTTAATTTTTTTCCCAACCAGTTAAAACTTTTCACACCATTCTTAGCTCATGGAGTACAAAAACAGACAACGGGCCAGATTTAACATTTTTATTATTTATTAATCGGAAACAAATGATACTAATATATAGCATCTGCTGAACATCTTCTAGTTGCCAGGTAGTATGCACCACAGAGAGTTGCTATTAAAAATAAATGTGGCTGGGTGTGGTGGCTCACACCTGTAATCACAGCACTTTGGGAGGCTGAGGGAGGCAGATTACCTGAGGTCAGGAGTTCGAGACCAGCCTAGCCAACATGATGAAACTCATCTCTATTAAATACAAAAATTATCTGGGTGTAGTGGTGCATCTGTAATCCCAGCTACTTGGAAGGCTGAGGTAGGAGAATCCCTTAAACCTGGGAAGCAGAGGTTACGATGAGCTGAGATCCTGCTATTGCACTCCAGCCTGGGCAAGAGAGCAAGATCTCATCTCAAAAAAAAAAAAAAAAAAGAATAAATGAGATAATGCAGGTAAAGCATTTAGCAGAAGGCCTACACTAAGTTCTCAATCATTGTCAGCATTCACTATTATTATTACCATTATTATTGTTTATATACCTTATCTTTAATTGGCAAAACAACTAAGAAATACAAGATAACTATTTTTTTCTTTTTGAAACAGAATTTTGCTCTTGTGGCCCAAGCTGGAGTACAATGGCATGAACTCAGCTCACTGCAATCTCCACCTCCTGGGTTCAAGCAATTCTCCTGCCTCTGCCTTCCAAATAGCTGGGATTATAGGCATTGTACCACTCCCGGCTAATTTTTGTATTTTTAGTAGAGATGGGGTTTCACCATGTTGGCCAGGCTGGTCTCGAACTCCTGCCTTGGTCTCCCAAAGTGCTGGGATTACAAGCATGAGCCACCATGCCCGGCCCAAGATAATGCTTAATATCCCATTGAGGATCAGAAAATTAAGTACTTTGTGAAACTACATGGCTAGCAACTAGCGGACCTAGAATCTGAACCTGATATACCTGACTTCAAAGTCCACGCCTTTTCCACGACATCATCCTTCCTCCTGTCTAGTTTATCTGAAGCGTATTTCCTGGTTGGTTGCTAATCCCTGGTCTGCCCATCAGCAGCAGGCATTATCATCCCCGGATCCTGCTATCTTGTGTCAGGATTAGCACAGGACTTATTCTATTCTTGTTTCAACACTTCAACACCCGTTGGACCACTCAGCTCTTATTCCATGCCAAGGGATCCTCTGCCCAGTAGTACAGAGAAAATAACTGAGCTCAGAACAATGAGAACTTTCCAATCCTCTCACTTCTCCAGGTTCTTCTAATGACTCAGCACCAGGTAACTTCCTGAAAGTGACTCTCCCAGAATCCTAGCACACCAGGATTCTAACAGTAAACCACTTTACACATCACTCATAACTCCAGATAGCTTCCACCAAAGGTAAGAAGAGTTCTGTGGTATGAAAACCATCAGAGCTGTCCATAAAATGTTACTGATGGTACTGTTCACAGCTTCAAAATTATATTCAAGGGAGCCCACGTGATAAATCCTTCCTTGATTTAGCTCCAGAAAAAAAACATGTCCTCTCTCAAGTTGAATCTGTGTACTTTCTCTTGCTGGAATAAGAAAATGATGTCATGCAACCTGTTTCCTTTTCTGTCGTGGCTTCTAAGAAATTTAAAGCCAAATTCTCTGCCAAGACGTCTCATCTCAGGTGTACTATGGGATTTATTTCTACTTCACTGCTTTGATCATTTTTATGTTTTATAATTTTAAAAACAGCTGGCATCTACTGTGTCTCCTTTATGCCTGGCAACATGCCACGCCTCACATGCCTTCCTTCCTTCGGCACGCATTTCCTGACATACCTTCTTTCCCGTATGCATTTTCAGTAAAGTTCTTTGACACCTCACCTACTTGTCTGTCTACGTATCTGTCTTCCCTCGCCCCAGTTATAAGCTTCTCAAGGGCAGGCAGCATGTCTTACCCTTCCTTTCCTTTCCTGCTCCTAACACAGTATTGCCACTAACATGGCACTCAGTCAAAGTGCTGAATGAAAACATTAATGGATTTCTAATTCTCCCAACAACTCTGTAAAGTTGTTGTTATCTGCATTTTACAGGCAAGGAAATGCAACATTCTGGTAGGTTAGGTAATTTTTCCAAGGTCCCAGAGTTTAGTAAGTGGTTTCAAAGCTGGTAGTTGGTTTTTTTTTTTTTTTTTTTTGAGACGGAGTTTCGCTCTTGTTACCCAGGCTGGAGTGCAATGGCGCGACCTCGGCTCACCACAACCTCCGCCTCCTGGG
>PVKV010015971.1:0-52299 GCA_004027835.1 Alouatta palliata | reverse complement strand
GGCTCACCGCAACCTCCGCCTCCTGGGTTCAAGCAATTCTCCTGCCTCAGCCTCCCGAGTAGCTGGGACTACAGGCACGTGCCACCATGCCCAGCTAATTTTTGTATTTTTAGTAGAGACGGGGTTTCACCATGTTGACCAGGATGGTCTCGATCTCTTGACCTCGTGGTCCACCCGCCTCGGCCTCCCAAAGTGCTGGGATTACAGGCGTGAGCCACCGCACCCGGCCTAGTTCACTAAAATTTCTAATCACTGGTATGTCAATCTCTTGATGAAAAATCAGTACCTGAATATGTCTTTTTGTTTCTTTAAGAGACAGGGTCTCGCTATGTTGCCCAGGTTGGATCTGAACTTCTGGACTCAAGCAATCCTCCCACCTCAGCCTCCAAGTACAATATCTGAATTTTAAATAGTTATTGTAAGTTTTATGAAATGAGGTTCTTCTGTACTCTGACATAATAAAAGACAGAGCAGGAATTCATTATTATGAGCTGCTTGATCAGTTTTAAACCACTCCATTTTATGAAACAAGTGAGGTCCTTCCCTCCTGACCAGGCTGTGGAATGCTGTCTTCCCCAACCCCCACCCCCTGCAAAAGAGCAGAAGAATAAGGCAATTGCTCATTTTACTTTGTTTTTATTTCAATGTAACATGCAATAAAAAATAATAATAATAATTAACAGGATTTACTAGCATTTACAATGCTTACAAAGAAAAAGAATTCTAAAAGCAATTTAGTTCAGATTTAAGAAAAAGGTCTACGTAAATACAATAAATCTATTTCCATATGTTCAGTTTGGATCAAAATTTAAGATAGCATTTGGTAGATATTTATGTCTGCTGTCTATCTGCAGTAGTTTTATATAACCTCTGATTCTTGGGATATCCAGCCCCCATTTTCCTAACACAGCAGGGAAGACATATACATGTGGCCACTTAAATTAAAGGGAAAAATGGAGTAGGGAGATCCCAGGCTGCAAAAATATATACAAGCATTTAACTTTTCCAGAACTAAACACTTCTTCCATAAAAATATTAAATAGCCAAGCCCTATAGAACTAGGGCCAGGGCTACTTCAAATATAACTATTCTGTATTTTAAAAATATAGGGCAGAAAGCCTTTTGGGTGATATTTATATATTTTCACACAATATTTCTAGGTCCCTAAATGAATCATGAAGGATTATATAGAACAAAAAAAAAATCTATTTTCTTACATTATCTCTTAATTTAATCTCATAAATCTCTAGTAAATATTGTAGATAACTACATTTCAGTATGAGAATTCACCTCAACAGGAAGTCTTTATAGAGGGCTTAATCTTCATTAGCCATATATACCAAGTTCAGACTTATATAATGAACGGGTAGTTGGCAGACATTCGCTCTGTAAGACAAAGCAATAGCGTTTTTCCCCCCTACCAACAAAAAGGCAGAGTCCCTACTTTTAACAATTAGGGCTACTGGAAACCACACAGTATTTCCTGGGGTACATGAAATAAAAAAAACCGTAGGGCTGGGGAGAACCTAGTCTCCCCATTTACACTGAGTTTCTTTGATGAGGCAACCTTTTCACTCATGTAAGTCTCTGCTTTATGATGGCAGTATCTTGGGGTACAGATAGACAATTAAAAAAAAAAGGTTTTTATTGTTGTTCCAGGATGTAAAAAGGAAGAGCATTAGGGCCAAAAAAAAAAAAAAATTTTTTTCCATATGGAACAGGGTTCTGCTGCTTGTTCTTGGCTTAATATTACTTGTTCATGCTATGCCTCTGAAACGTGGCAAAGTCCCTGATACATGAGCTATGAGGCTGTCCTCACGGTACAGCTATGATAGGGACTCAGCTGGCTTAGGCTTCATTCCACTGCTCAGAAAGTCCAATTTATAACAGCCATCTTGACAGTCTAAGCTAGGCCAATTTAAAAGAATTAACTCCAGAGAACTTCAAAGTGCATTAATCAGTTAATAATGGAGCAATCTAAACTTAAAATAGTCATGAGAAAAAAAGAAAACCCTGCTAAAAATTTTAAGTGTAAAAAAAATATTGCATGGCCGGGCGCGGTGGCTCACGCCTGTAATCCTAGCACTTTGGGAGGCTGAGGTGGGTGGATCACCTGAGGTCAGGAGTTCAAGACCAGCCTGGCCATCATGGTGAAACCCCATCTTAAAAAAAAAAAAAAAAAAAAATTGCAGATGAGGGATATCAAACCAGTTCAGGACAATATAAAGAATGGAAATGACTACTCCAACATTATGTCAGAGAAATGATAACTTTGAAGACTTTTAATTCACAGAGAATATATTCCTGTAGTTACTGGATGTTATCTTCCTTTCTTTTTAGCCCATACCACAGCTCTCCCTCTCAAATGAAGATTTGATGGGCCGGGCGCGGTGGCTCATGCCTGTAATCCCAGCACTTTGGGAGGCAGAGGCGGGTGGATCACGAGGTCAAGAGATCGAGACCATCCTGGTCAACATGGTGAAACCCCGTCTCTACTAAAAATACAAAAATTAGCTGGGCACGGTGGCACGTGCCTGTAGTCCCAGCTACTCGGGAGGCTGAGGCAGGAGAATTGCTTGAACCCAGGAGGCGGAGGTTGCGGTGAGCCGAGATCGCACCATTGCACTCCAGCCTGGATAACAAGAGCGGAACTCCGTCTCAAAAAAAAAAAAGAAAAAAAAAGAAAATTTGATGTCAGAAGCTATTTCATTGACCTCTATTTGGACTAGAAAGCACTCTTGTCTTTCTAGTCTTAAACTCCTTAACAGTAATTAAATATAAACTGAAGATGTTGGATTATGATAAAATTATAAAGCATCAATTATGTAGAGGAACACATAAAAATCACCAGTGATGTCCTTAGATGAATTCAATTAAATTAATTCTAATTCTAGGTTAACTTTTTTCCCATTTATTTATTTTTCCCTCCAAAAGAGACAGGGTCTCCCTATGTTGCCCAGACTGGTCCTGAACTCCTGTCCTCAAGGGATCCTTCTGCCTCAGCCTCCCAAGCTGCTGGGATTACACGCCTGGCCCTAGGTTAACTTCTTAAAACAACAATGAAGGAATCACAGTGTTAATATTGTTTGTAAAGTATAGTATTTGCCAGGCAACTAAAACAAACTTCCAAATGAAGTTATTTGCAGGCTGTGACCAACTTTTCCCTAAATTCAAATTGACAAAACTACTTTGTAGAGAGAGGCAGTAGTTTCGCATCACTTTCAGGAATGATGTATGGATTCATGCTCCAGAAAGGAAAGACAATAGTCAAGTCAGACTAAAATGAGAAGAACACAAGCTAGAATTTTGCTCACATCCCCAAAAGCTGGGGTAAGTTTGCACTTTTAACAAATGCCTCTTACCAAGAGGCTTAATAGGAAGATCTTGTATATTGCAGTTACCAAAGGACTTCCCTGCTTATCTCCAGAATTTCTAAAAGAAAAAAACCTACTCCCAAGTGAGACTTTTGACATATATACAAAATTGTTAAGGGAATAAACTAGTGGAATAAGACAAGGCAGATTTCACTGCTGTGTTAAAATTTCATGTTAAGCAAGGTTTTGACTAGTCATTTGCAGACCTGATTTCTGGAAACGTTGAGTAGAAATCACTGGGAGATAAATTTTAACAATAACATTAATTTACTTACACTCAGATAACGCTCTAAAGAGCCACAGTCCAATTTTACAAGATGTGCAACAGGCAGAGAAGGACAAACATTGCAAACAAGTTCTTGCCCATTCACAGTACAAGTTTTCAGAAGTTACTCTTGTCCAAATCCTTCTGTTTCTTCTATGGCAAACAACAGCTTTTCCTTCAGTTGCTCATAGCTCTTGTATGGTGGCAGGTCCAGGCGATTAAAACTAAAAGCAAGAGTTATTAGTTTGAGAAAAGGAAATATGCAAAGAATCAAATGAGTAGTGTAGTATAACACCACTCCTATAGAAGCACACACACACAAAAAAAAACTACTGTGCTTCAAAGGATACCATCACGAAAGTGAAATAACCCAAAAATGGAAAAAAAAATTTATAAATCATATATCTGATAAAGAACTGCTATCTAAAATATATAAAAAACTTACAATTCAACAATATTTTAAAATGGGCAAAGGATACATTTCTCCACAGAAGATATACAAATGACCAATAAGCATATGAAAAAATTGCTCAACATCCTTAGTCATTAGGTAAATGCAAATAAGATGCCACTTCACACCTACTGGGATGGCTATTATTTAAAACAACAACAACAAAAAGAAGAAAACAAGAGTTGAAAAGGATGTGAGGATGTGGAGAAATTGGAGCTCCTCTGTACTACTGGTAGGAATATAAAGCAGTATAGCCCCCATGGAAAGCAGTATGGACAGATTCCCCCCTAAAAAAATTAAAAATACAATTACTACACAAGCAAGCAATTACACCTCTGGGTATATACCCAAAACAACTGAAAGCAGGGACATGGATAGATATACCTATATTCTACCACAGTATACCTATGTTTATGGCAGCATTATTCAAAACAGCCAAAAGGTGGAAATAACCCAAGTGTCCATGCACAGATGAATGTACAAACGAAATGTAGTATATCCAGACTATCAAATATTATTCACCATTAAAAAGGAGGAAATGCTGACACATGCTACAACATGGATGAAAATTAAAGATATTATTCTAAGTGAAATAAGCCAGTCACAGAAGGATAAATAAGGTATGATTCTACACTTAAGAAGTACTAAAGATAGTCAAAAATCATAGAAACAGTAGTAGAATGATGACTGCCAGGACCTGCGGAGAGGGAGTCATGGGGAGTCACTGTTTAAAGCAGCAGTCTCCAACCTTTCTGGCACCAGGGAATGGTTTTGTGGAAGACAATTTTTCCATGGACAGGAGTGGGGAGGGAGGTGGTTTCGGAATGAAACTGTTCCACCTGAGATCATTAGAGTCTCATAAGGAATGCACAATCTATATTCCTCACAAGTATAGTTCACAACAGAGTTCTTGCTCCTATGAGAGTCTAATGCCTCTGCTGAACTGGCAAGTGGCAGAGATCAGCAGGTAATACTCACTCACCCTCTGCTCACCTCCTGCTGTGCAGCCCAGTTCCTAACAGGCTGGGGACCAGGACTTGGGGATCCCTGCTTTACTGGGTACTATTTCAATTTTGCAAGATGAAAAAAGTTTTGGGTCAGGCACAGTGGCCTATAATCCCAGCACTTTGGGAGACCAAGGCAGGAGTACTGCTTGAGCTCAGGAGTGAGACTCTGTCTCTACAAAAAGTTAAAAATTAGCCAGGTGTGGTAGCACACACCTGTAATCCCAGCTACTTGGGAGGCTAAGGTGGGAGGATCGCTTGAGCCTGGGAGGTGAGGCTGCATGAGTGAAGACCGAGCTACTGTACTCCAGCCTCGGTGACAGAGTGAGGTATGTCTCAAAAAAAAAGAAGAAGAAAAGAAAAAAGAAACAATTTTTGGACATGAATGGTGGTGATGGCTGCATAAGGATGTGAATGTACTTAATGCCACTGAACGATAAACACTTACAAATGGTAAATTCTATATTATGTATATTAAACACAATTTTAAAAAGGAATGAAATATTGATATATGCTAGGCTATGGATGAACACTGAAAACATGCTAAGTAAAGGAAACTACACACAAAAGGTTATATATTTGGCTGGGCATGGTGGCTCATGCCTGTAATCCCATCACTTTGGGAGGCCAAGGTGGGTGGATCACCAGGTCAGGAGTTCAAGACCAGCCTGGCCAACATGGTGAAACCCTGTCTCTACTAAAAACACAAAAATTAGCCATGCGTGGTGGTGCACGCCTGCAGTCCCAGCTACTCAGGAGGCTGAGGCAGGAGACTCACTTGAACCCAGGAGGCAGAGGTTGCAGTGAGCTGAGATCACGCCACCGTACCCCAGCCTGGGCAACACAGCAAGACTCTGTCTCAAAAAAAAGAAGGTTATATATTTATTGTGTGATTCATGTTACATGAAATGTACACAATAGAAAAATTCATAAGAGACAGAAAGTAGATTAGTGGTTGCCAAGGGCTGCACAGGGGATAAATGGGAAGTGACTGCTAATGCGTACATGGATTTTGGGGAAGGAAAAAAATGTTCTGGAATTAGATAGTAGTGATGCTCACATAACCTCGTAAATACACTAAAAACCACTGAACTCTACTGTATAATTTAAGAGGGTGAGTTTTTATATATCAATAAAATTCTTACTAAAACATTACATGTATATATAAAACATATGTATAAAAACAAAAAGGAATAGACAAAAAAACAGTAAAGAGGTCAGATATCCAGCAAGGACTATATATGATCACTAAAATATATCCCACAAAATAAGATTCAAATATTGCTGACATTAGGTTGAATTCCAAAATATTAATACATTTGCTCTAAGGTAAGGATTAGATTTAGTTTTCTACATTTCTAGAAATGTAATTAAATTAGATTTAAAATGAGAGTATTTGTGTGGTCATGATGTTATAAAGTAGATCTCCTAACTTTGACTTCTTTTTCTCTAAGTTAAAAGAATTCTAAATCCCACATTAAAAATAAAAATTCAGATGTGAAAAAAGAAATTGTTTGCAAATAGTTGTAAGAAATCATTTTGGGGTAAACAAAATGCTCTAAAACAGCATTGCTGTGATGGCTGTGCTGCTCTCTAAATCTACTTAATATCACTTTTAATTTCTAGCTGGCTTTAAATAGCTACAGATAAGTGGACAAAGGCTATTTTCTCTATTCTTTCTGATTGCATTTACCAAGTATGACTTCTGGGTAGCCAATTTTCTTTCCCAACTTTTTCAATGCAGAATTTCTGTGGTCCATTGCTCCCTAAAACATAATGGAATCATAAACAGTTTGTTAGTATAGTAGATCTCAAATTGTGTTCCCCAATCCAACAGCATCAGCATCATGAGGAAATCTGTTAGAACCATAAATCCACAGGCCCCACACATCAGCTTACTAATTCAGAAACTCTAGATTGGGTGTAGTGGCTCACGCCTATAATCCCAGCACTTTAAGAGGCTATGGTGGGCAGATCACTTGAGGTCAGGAGTTTAAGATCAGCCAGGCCAACATGGTGAGTCTTGATCTCCACTAAAAAATACAAAAATTAGCCAAGTGTGGTGGGCGCATGCCTGTAATCCCAGCTACTGGGGAGACTGAGGCAGGAGAATTGCTTGAATCCGGGCAGCAAGGTTGCAGTGAGTCAAGATCATGCCACTGCACTCCAGCCTGGGTGACAGAGCGAGACCCAATCTCAAAAAAAAAACCCCAAACCAACCAACTAACAAAAAGAAATTATACGGGTGGGGCTCAGCAGTATATGCTTTAACAAGCTCCCAGGTGATTCTGGTAAGTGTAAAAGTTTGATGACTCATTTGTTAATATAAGCCCCAGAGGAGAAAATGCAGTTTTATTTAGCATTCCTTTATCTAGCCAGAATAACACATTATTATGATTAATAAAAGCTTACACAAGAACACACAAAAAACTTCCTTATTGAAACACAATAAGGAAACTACAGTAAAACTTGATTTAAGGCTGGGCGTGAGCTCATGCCTGTAATCCCAACACTTTGGGAGGCTGAGGCGGGTGGATCACCTGAGGTTGGGAGTTCGAGACCAGCCTTACCAACATGGAGAAACCCCGTCTCTACTAAAAATACAAAATTAGCCGGGCATGGTGGCGCATGCCTGTAATCCTAGCTACTCAGGAGGCCGAGGCAGGAGAATCACTTGAATCCAGGAGGCAGAGTTTGCAGTGAGCCAAGATTGCGCCATAGCACTCCAGCCTGGGCAACAAGAGCAATCATTCTGTCTCAAAAACAAAAAACAAAAAAACTTGATTTAAATACAGAATTGGCAAAACTTTGTGAAATGTAAACATCCTAGTGAATTCAATATTATTAATGCTAAAACTTACAGATGAATGTATAAACAAAAAAACAGACACAAGTATACACACAAAATTCTTGCCTCTCATCTACCTGCTGCTGGAGATAGCTGTGAATAGTGATCACAAAAACACTTTTTTTTTTTTTTTTTTAAAGATCATTACTGCTCCCTAGGAAGCATTTATTGGTGGTCTCAATGGTTGGTAGTGCCACTAGATATTTTAATTAGAAGGGGCCAGGAACACTAACTGTTATGGAATGTGTGACACTGCCAGACACAAATAATTTTCTCATGTTCCACCTGACTAAACCCAGTATGCTAAGTATACCAAATATAAATTGTTAGTGGCTTTGTATTTAATCACACTGAATTGTTTTCACAAGTAGTTATGTAAAAAGTCCAGTAATACAGGAAACATTATGAAAAAAGAGAGTTAAAATTATTCTGTGGTGTTAAACACATAAATTAAAATGAACTCACTCTGCATGTTCCTTCTACTCTCTTTCTCTCTATATATATATTTTGAGATAGAGTCTGTCACTCAAGCTAGGCGGCAGTGGCACAATCTTGGCTTAATGCAACCTCCACCTCCTGGGTTCAAGCAATTCTCATGCCTCAGAGTAGCTGAGATTACAGGTGTGCATTACTACACCCAGATAATTTTTATATTTTTAGTAGAGATAGGGTTTTGCCATGTTGGCCAGGCTGGTCTTGAACCCCTGGCCTCAAGTGATCCACCCACCTCAGCCTCCCAAGGTGCTGGGATTACAAGCGTGAGCCAACACACCCAGCCTCTACTCAATATTTTATAGAACTTTTTTTTTGTTGTTTTCTGAGGCGGAGTCTCCCTCTTTTGTCCAGGCTGGAGTGCAGTGGACAATCTCGGCTCACCAAAACCTCTGCCTCCCAGGTTCAGGCGATTCTCCTGCTTCAGCCTCCTGAATAGCTTGGATTACAGGTGCCCACTACCACACCTTGCTAATTTTTGTATTTTTAGTAAAGATGGGGTTTCACCATGTTGGCCAGGCTGATCCTGAACTCCCGACCTCAAGTGACCCACCCATCTTGGCCTCCCAAAGTGCTGGGATTACAGGTGTGAGCTACTGCGCCTGGCCACATTTCTTTTTTAATAACTTTTTCTTTTTTTTTTTTTTTTTTTTAAGACACAGGATGTCACTATGTTGCTCATGCTTGAGTGCAATGACTATTCACAGAAGCAATTATAGTGCATTACAGCCTTGAAATCCTGGGCTCCAGCACTTCTCCTGCCTCAGCCTCCCAAATAACCGGGACTGCAGGTATGTGCCCACCATACCTAGCAGCATATCTAACTACATAGATAGAAAGGAGTTTCATTTAATAATGCAAATTAATATGTAATAGAAAAGATTCTGAATTGCTTTTAACAGATTTAGAATCAAATATTAAAAACACTGACATTGTCCCTAAACCATAGAACTTCTGTGTAGATTCTTATACCTATGTTCCTATTTTCAGTCACCTTTCAAATGATATGGTCTCTGAGGCCTTTTTTTTTTTTTTTTTTTTTTAAATCTATTAGAGCCTTGGCCTATAGTGGAATTTCATGTCAGGAGATATATTCTGATACTACACTTTTAAGATCTACCTCATTTTTCTCCACCTTGACCATCTATAATTTATTTTCACAGATGCATTATTCATACTTTAGGTTATTTCCCTCTTTTTTGTTATCACATATACTTAAGTCTATTTATCTTTTTCATCAGTTCTTTCATTTTTCAGTACTTCTGTTTTTTTTTTTGTTTTTTTTTTTTTTTGAGATGGAGTCTCACTCCTGTTGCCCCTAGTGCAAAGGCACGATCTCGGCTCACCGCAACCTCTGCCTCCCAGGTTCAAGCAATTCTCCTGTCTCAGGCTCCCAAGTAGCTGGGACCATAGGCATGCAGCACCATGCCAAGCTAATTTCCTATTTTCAGTAGAGACAGGGTTTCTCCATGTTGGTCAGGCTGGTCTCGAACTCCCAACCTCAGGTGATCTGCCCACCTCGGCCTCCCAGAGTGCTGGGATTACAGGCATAAGCCACTGTGCCTGGCTTTTCCAGTACTGCTTATAGAGAATGGCTTTTGATCTTGTCTTAAACCTTTTCTTATAAGTAGGAAAAAGTATTTGACTTCTTAGGTATAAGACATACCTAATATAGTTGTCTCAAGTAGATATGTATTAAAACAGGTATTATTCCATTATAAATTACTTAAAAATTTTTATCCCTTATATTACAGTTAAGGCTACGTGTTAAGTATTTTTTAGAGATTGTCAATAGGTTATTTCATCCACAAATCAGTGTATTAAAGGGGATATTACGAATATTTATTAATAAAAGTGGTATGTTGGATCATCCCCAAGGTCAAGAACCATCACATTAAAGAATTATATACACCTACACCACCCCTAAAACTTTCTCCTGTGCTGGGTGAAAGTTTAAACTAGATGGCCGTCTCTGCAGAAAACTTACAGACCAGGAGAGAATGAGATAATATTCAAGTACTGAAAGAAAAAAATTGGCAGCTAAGATTACCCAGCAAAACCATCCTTCAGACATACAGGAGAAATAAAGTATTTCCCAGACATGGGAAAACAGAAGAAATTAATCACCTTATGAGAAATGCTCAAGGGAGTCCCACATTTGGAAGATAATCACTCTTAATGAAAACACACAAAAAGTATTAATATAAAATTCTGGTAGAGCAGATACACTAAAGGAAAAAAGAAACCTAAGCACTACAGAAAACCACAAAACCATAATGATAAACAATGAGAGAAAGAAGGGAACAATGGATATACAAAGCAACCAGAAAGTAATTTTAAAAATGACAGAGTTAAGTCCTGATCTATCAGTAATAACCTTGAGTATAAGCAGATTAAATTCCCTACTAAAAAGATACAGACTGGCTGAATAGATTAAAAAAAAAAAATGACCCAACTATCACATGCTACCTATAAGAAACTCACTTTACCCGCAAAGACACATATAGACTGAAAAGGAAGGGATGGAAAAGATATTTCATGGAAATGGAAATCCAAAGTGAGCAGAGGTAGCTATACATGTATCAGGCAAGCAGACTTTAAATCAAAAACTATAAAAAAAGACAAAGGGCATTCTATAATGATAAAGGGACCAATTCAACAAGAGGATATGAGAGTTATAAATATATACGCACCCAACACCAAAGCACCGAGATATAAAAACAAAGTATTACTAGATTAAAAGGGAAAGAGAGACTCCAATTGTAGTTGGGGACCTCAACATCCACTCTCAGCATTGGACAGATCATTTAGACAGAAAATCAACAAACACTGGATTTAAACTGTACTTTAGTCAAAATGAACCTAACAGTCATTTACAGAACATTTCATCCAACAGCTTCAGAATATATATTCTTATCATCAGCACATGGAATATTCTCCAGGATAGACCACATATTAAGACTCAAAACAAGTCTCAACAAATTTAAAAGAACTGAAGTCATGTCAAATATATTTTCTGAACACAATGAAATAGTAGTGTTCAAATACAATGAAATCAATAAAAGAGGCACTTTCAAAATTGTATAGATGATACATGGAAATTAAATGTGCTCCAGAATGACCAATAGATCAATGGGGAAATTTAAAAATTCCATGAAACAAATGAAAATGGAAACACAATATATTGAAACTTATAAAATATAGCAAAACCAACATTAAAAGGTAACCTTATAGCAATAAATGCCTACATCAAAAAAGTGGAAAGATTTTAAATAAATGACTTGATGTTATGCTTCAAGAAACCAGAAAAGCAAGAACAAAGCAAACCCAAAGTTACTAGAAGGAAAGAATAAAGATCAAAACAGAAATAAACAAAAATGAGGCTAAAAATGAAGATCGATGAAATGAAAAATTATTTTTTTGAAAGGATAAACAAAATTGACAAACCACTAGCTAAACTAACCAAGAAAAGACCCAAATAAATAAAATCAGAAACAAAAAGGAAGACATTACAACTGATACCACAGAAATACAAAAGACCTTTAGAAATTATTATGAACTATACACCAACAACTTAAAAAAAAAAACCTATGGAAATGGATAAATTCTTGAATACATACAACCTACAAGATTGAACCAAGAAAAAACAGAAAAGCTGAAAAGACCAATTATAAGTAACAAGACTAAATCTGTAATAAAAAGTCTCCCATCAAAGAAAACAAAAGTCTAGGAACCAATGGAATTCTGCCAAACATTTAAAGAAAAACTAGTACCAATTCTTCTCAAGCTCTGCCAGAAAACAGAAAAGAGAATTTTTTGCAACTCATTCTACGAGGCCAGCATTACGATGATACCAAAACCAGACAAGGATACAAAAAACAAAAACAAAAAAGGAGGGAAAAAAAGAAAAAAGAAAACTATAGGCCAATATCCTTGATGAACACAGATGTAAAAATCCTCAGTGAAATACAAACAAATAAAATTCAGCAACACATTAAAAAGATGCAAAGGACGCAAGGATGGTTCAACATATACCAATCAACAAACATAACAAAGTACATCAACAGAATGATGGGCAAAACCATATGATCATCTCAACAGATGCAGGAAAAATATTTAATAAAATCTAGTATCACTTCATGAGAAAACTCTCAAGTTAGGCACAGAAGGAATATACATGAACATAATAAAGTCCATATATTACAGACCCATAACCAACATCAAACCGAACAGAGACAATGAAAAGCTTTTCCTCTAAGATATGGAACAAGACAGTGATGCCCACATTTATTCAACGAACTGCTGGAAGTCCTAGCCAGAGCAATTAAGCAAGAGAAAGAAAGTAAGGGCATCAGAATTAGGAAGAAGTTGAACTTTCCCTGTTTACAGATAAATGCTCTTATATACAGGAAACCTTAAAAACTACACACACACACACTCTTGGAATTGATAAACACATCAAATAAAGTTGCAGGATACAAAATCAACACAGAAAAAATCAGCAGTGTTTCTATAAAGCAGCAAACTAGAAGAAAAAGAAATCAAGAAAGAAATCTTACTTACAATAGCTACAAACAACAAAAACCTAGAAATAAATTTACCTAAGGAGGTGAATGATCTATACAGGAAAAACTATAAAACACTGACATAAGAAATTGAAGAAAACACAAAAAATCCTATGTTCATGTACTAAAAATTAATACTCCACAAATAACCATACTACTAAACATTTCTACAGATCCAATGCAATACCTATAGAAATGCCAATGACAGCTGGGCATAGTGGTTCACATCTGTAATCCTATCACTTTGGGAGGGCAAGGTGGGTGGATCACCTGAGGTAAGGAGTGAAAGACCAGCCTGGTGACATGGCGAAATGCCATCTCTACCAAAAATACAAAGTAGCTGGGTGTGGTGGCGTATGCCTGTAATCCCAGCTACCTGGGAGGCTGAGGCACGAGAATCACTTGAACCCAGGAGGCAGAGGTTACAGTGAACCAAGATAGTGCCACTGCACTCCAGCCTAGGTGACAGAGTGACATTCCATCTGAAAAAACAAAAACAATCAATGACATTCTTCACAGAAATAGAAAAAGCAATCCTAAAATGTATACTAAACTACAAAAGACCCTGAATAGCCAAAACCATCCTGAACAAAAAGAAAGGTGGAGGCATCACACTACTGGACTTCAAGACATACAACAAAGTTATAGGAACCAATACAGCATGGTACTGGCATAAAAGCAGCCACACAGACCAGTGGAACAGAAGAGAGAATCCAGAAACAAATCCACATATTTACATTCAACTAATTTTCAACAAAGGCATTAAGAACAATCACTGGGGGGAAGGGACACTCTCTTCAATAAATGGTGTTGGACTAACAGAAATCTATATGCAAAAAAATGAAACTAGACCCCTTTCTTTCACAATATACAAAAATCAACTCAAAATGGATTAAAGACTTAAGTGTCAGATTTGAAACTATGAAACTACTAGAAGAAAACAGGGGAAATGCTTCAAGACACAGGTCTGAGCAATTTTTTTTTTTTGAGACAGAGTTTTGCTCTTGTTGCCCAGGCTGGAGTGCAATGACGTGATCTCAGCTCACTGCAACCTCCGCCTCCTGGGTTCAAGCGATTCTCCTGCCTCAGCCTCCCAAGTAGCTGGGATGACAGGCATGCACCACCATGCCCAGCTAATTTCTATATTTTTACTAGAGATGGGCTTTCTCCATGTTGGTCAGGCTGGTCTTGAATTCCAGACCTCAGGTGATCTGCCCCCCTCAGCCTCCCAAAGTGCTGGGATTACAGGCATGAGCCATTGTGCCCGGCCCTGAGCAAAGATTTTATAAACGGGACCTGACAAGCACAGGCAACAAAAACAAAAATAGACAAATGGTGTTATATCAAACTGAAAAGCTGTAGCATAGGAAAGGAAACCATCAACAGGGTGTAGAGACAATTTGCAGAATGGGAGAAAAGTATCTGCAAACTGTTCATCCAACAAAGAATATCCAGAATATAAAAGAACTCAACAGCAAAAAAGAATAAAATGCATTAAAAAAATGGGATATGAGCTAAATAGATAATCTCTCAAAATAAGAATGTTAAACACCAGGGAGATGCAAATCAAAACCACAATGAAATATCATCTCACCCCAGTTAGAATGACTGTCATAGATTTAAAAATAACAAATGCTGGCAAGGATGTGGGAAAAGAGAAACTGTTATGTACTGTTTGCAGGAATATAAATTATTATTATTATTATTAACTTTTTGAGACAGAGTGTTGCTCTGTTGCCCAGGCTAAAGTAGAACCTCCGCCTCCCAGGTTCAAGCAATTCCTGTGCCTTAGTCTCCCAAGTAGCTGGGATTACAGCTGGTCTCAAACTCCTGGCCTTAAGTAATCCACCCCTCTCAGCCTCCCAACGACCATATGATCCAGCAATCCCACTACTAAAGAAAAAGAAATCAGTATGTCGAATAGACATCTGCACTCCCATGTCTACTGCAACACCATTCACAACAGCCAAGACAGGGAATCAACTTAAGAGTCCATGATCAGGTAAATGGATAAAGAAAATGTAGTATATAAACAAATTGGAGTACCATTCAGCCATTTCGAAGAGCAAAATTCTGTCATTTATGACAACACAGATGAACATGAAGGACTTTGTAAGTGACATAAGCCAAGCACAGAAAGATAAATACTACATGCTCTCACTCATGTGGAAGTTAAAAAAGCCAATCTCATAGAAGTACAAAGTGGAACAGTAGTAACTATAGAAAGATAGCAAGAAGGAGGGGAGAGCCAAAGGTTGGTTAACAGATAAAGTACAGTTAGGCAGGAAGAATAAGTTCTAGTGTTCTACAGCACTACAGAATAACTATAATCAACAACAATTTATATTGTGTGTGTGTGTGTGTGTGTGTGTGTGTGTGTGTGTGTGTGTTTTTTGAGATGAGTTTTGCTCTTGTCACCCAGGCTGAAGTACACTATAGAATGACTATAATCAACAACAATCTAGTGTGTGTGTGTGTGTATATTTTTTTATTTTGAGATGGAGTTTTGCTCTTGTCGCACAGGCTGAAGTGCAGTAGTGTGATCTCAACTCACTGCAACCTCTACCTCCCAGATTCAAGCAATTTCCTGCCTCAGCCTCCTGAGTAGCTGGGATTACAGGTGCCTGCCATCTTGCCCAGCTAATTTTTTTTTTTTTTTTTTTTTTAAGTAGAGATGGGGTTTCACCATGTTGGCCAGGCTGGTCTTGAACTCCTGACGTCAGGTGATCTGCTGGCCTCAGCCTCCCAAAGTAGGATTACAGGCGTGAGCCACTGCACCTGGCATGCATATATATATATATTTTAAGACAGGGTCTCAATGTGTCAATGAGACTGGAGTGCAGTGGCATGACCTTGGCTCACTGAAACCTTCACCTCCCAGGTTCAAGTGATCCACCTCAGTCTCCTGAATAGCAGGGACTATAGGCATAAGCCAGCACGCTTGGCTGATTTTTATTTTTGTAGAGACAGGGTCTCCCTATATTGCCCAGGCTTGTCTTTAACTCCTGGGCTCATGTGATCCTCCTTCCTCAGCCTCCCAAAGTGCTGGGATTACAGGTGTGAATCACTGCGCCTGGCCTGTATGCTTCTAAATAGTTAGAAAACCGAGTTTTGAATGTTCCCAACACAAAGAATTGACAAATGTTTGAGGTGACAGATACGCGAATTACCCCGATTTGATCATTACATATTGTATACATGTATCAAAATAAAAACTGTACCCCTAAATATGTACAATTATGCCAATTAAGAATAACTTAAAAAGTAAAGAAGAATAAAGATTTGAAACTAAAACAAACAAAATAAACTAGATATCCTCTAAAATTGTCCAAACTACAATCTCACTGTTTCTGCCTTCTAAAAAACTTTCCTAGAAATCACTCTTCTGAGACCTTTCAGTAGCACTGACAAAAGAAATGCCTTCTAATTGCTTTTCAGACAGTAAACGATTTCTTTCTTCTTTTCACTCTCTGATCTCTCCTTTAAGTTGGCCTCCGGGCTAATTCCATCTTTTTTTTTTCTTTGAGATGGAGTCTTACTCTGTTGCCCAGGCTGGAGTGCAGTGGCGCGATCTCAGCTCACTGCAACCTCTGCCTCCTGGGTTCAAGCGATTTTCCTGCCTCAACCTCCCAAGAAGCTGGAGCTACATGTGTGCATCACCACACCGGCTAATTTTTGTAATTTTAGTAGAGATAGGGTTTCACCATGTTGCCCTAGCTGGTATCAAACTTCTGAGCTCAAGCTATCCACCCACCTCACCCTCCTAAAGTGCTGGGATTATAGGAATGAGCCACTGTGCCTGGCCCAGGCTATTTCCTTCTTTCTTATCCCTACATGCAGATGGTTCTAAGCATCAACCTTCTACTCCTCTCTCTATTCTATTTCTGCCTAAGACCACACATTCTCACAGCATCCAATGTCATTGCTTCGATGATTCAACTTCTTCTGTTCCCTCTTAACTCTGACTCATACATTGTTACCTCTATAGCTGGTTCCCTGTAGACTTGGTTGTCTGGCAGTTACCTTAAATTCAGCAGGTTCTAAGCTGCTCAGCATCCTCCCCCAACATCTACAACCATATATACGCTTTATACTTCCTAAGTTCTCCATTGCTCCATGTTCCATAACATGACAATTATCTCTGATACTCCTCTCTTATACTTCATTTTCCATCAAGCTCTTTACCTGTTTCTACCTTTGTAACTTTCTCTAGCATCTATCCCCTTCTTTTCTATTTCCATCTCCTGATATCAGGTTCACATCATTGCTGCAATGATTTCTTCGCATCTCTAGGCTTTCACCATCTTTTAATCCACATACATTTTTCTATCAAATTTTCCTAAAGGCAGCTTGAGCAAGGTTTCCTCTCTTCAAAAAGTTCCACAGTTTCCAATACCCTCACGATAATATCCAAATTCTTTTGAACTGGCTTTTAAAGTCTTTTCTGTATTCAAAATTACCTGCTTAGTTCTCCTAATTTTGACTCTCTGCTTCACCTGAAGCAGGCTTAGGGATCATAACTTCTCTGTGTATCATGCTATGGTGTTTGGAATAATGTTGGTATTAAGGAAATACCTGAATTTACTTACATAATTTATTGTTTAGTAACAAAGTAAATATTGCCCTCATCGCTCATCTCAATATACATTTTAAGCAGCAGATTACTATGTAACAGGCACTTTCCCAGGGGCAAGAAATAAAAAGATGAAGATATGAATCCATATCTCAAAGAGCTCCCAGTCTCCCAGGGAAGAGTGGTTTTAAACCCAATAGGGAAAGTATAATCCACTACTGTATGCAATGATCTTCTCACATCGTTAAATAATACAACCAATAGTGATTTTTGACTCATAAGAGACACATGTTTGGCAATGACTTAATGAACAGATTTACATACAGAAGACTGCTATTCTAATGAGTCAGCTGTGGGTTCTAGCTTGAGGGTTAAAAACTTCTACAGAGGTAAGGACTAAAAATTATTTAAAAGGTTATACAAGTCCACACTGAGAATAGTTAAGAAAATGGCTATCCTTGTCTTTGTTGTTTCCAATAGGCTGTATACACATTTATGTAAAGCAGCATGATAAACAATTTTCTATATGGGAAAAGTGATCCTATATACATACCCATGAGATCAGCAAATCCTCCTACTGGCAACCGGCAGGTTCCAGTAACAAACTGTAGAAGTCTCATTCTCTTCTCATTATCAATTTCTTTAACGAACTGTTAAAAGTATATTTAAAGAAATATATATATGTCATACGTTACATTCAGCACACTAAACAAGAAAGAAAAATAATCATTTCAAATCTTTTATATATTGTTTTAGAGGTGGGGTTTGGCTCTGTGGCAGTGGTGCAATCATAGCTCACTGCAGCCTCTAACTCCTGGACAGCAGGCAATCCTCCCCCTCAGCCTCCAGAGTAGCTGCGACTATAGGTGCAAGCCACTGCGTCTAGCTCATTTCAGATCTTAAAGGAATCCCTGGTGTCCACTGCATTAGATACTTAACCCAGCACTATGGATAGAGGGCCATTTCCATGTTTATCAAAGCCCCACCAACCTTTCCTTCTATAAATCGTAGGACAATGTACTTAAAGAGAGACATAAAAAGAAAGATGGCCTGAGACCAACAGCTCCTTACTCATTCAGTTTTAAGATTAATTCTTCTAGGAAAGCCCTTCCCCCCTCACCTCCCAACCTCACATCTGCCTGTTCTATAGGATATTCATGTGGCTACATAGGATACAGACCTTAAGTCAGTACAGACTTTGTTGTTTTAAGGGCAACTTTAATCAAATTCGCAATTCTGATGCAGAATATATCCCAATAATCTCCTCTTCTCAATGTTCTTTAGGTTTTGGTATAGCCACACATAGCTAGAATTATGTGGTTTTTATCTCATACAATTCTGACTCAAAACGACAGGTTTCTAGAGAATGTATCTAATCTGTAGCATAACTATTTCGGCTCAAAAATTTTTTTGTAAGGAATGATTTTAATCCTATTTTACTATTATCAATTATCCTATAATGCTAACCCTACTTGTTGCAGAAGCTCAGTTTGTTTCTCATATGAATTTCTTGACATGTATAGATTTTTTTTAATTTAATTTTTTAAATTGTACAATATGCATAACATAGATTCACCATTTTAACCATTTTGAGTGTAATTCAATGACACTAAGTACATTCACACTGTTGTGCAACCATCACCACTATTTCCAATGTTTTCATCATCCAAAGTAAAAACTATGTATGCATTAAATACAACTTCCCATTTTTGCTCCTTGCAGCTTCTGGTAACCCATATTCTAGTTTCTGCCTCTATGAGGTTGCCCATTCTAGTAACCTCATGTAAGTAGAATTATACAGTATTTGTCTATTTGTGTCTGGCTTACTTCTCTTATCTTAAAATTCATAATGTTTTTAAGGTTCGTTCATGTTGTAGCACATACTAAAAATCTCATTCCTTTTTAGGGCTGAATAATATTCTAATAGACAGTCCCTGGCTTATAATTTTTTGACTTTATGATGGATTTATTGGGTTTATTACTCTATTATAAGTTGAGGAGCACGTGGTCTTACAATAGTTAGATGTTTGAGTCTCTGCTTTCAATTTTTTGGGGTGTATACCAAGGATTGGAGTTTCTGGGTCTTACGTTAATTCTATGTTTAACTTTTTGTGGAACCACCAAACTATTTTCACAGTGGTATGGTATTTCACACTATCACTGACAGTGCATCCTTGGCAATGGTTGTTCTTCTCCACTTTAAAAATAACACTAAGAAGTATGATGTGGTATCTCATTGAGGCTCTGATTTGCATTTCTCTAAATACTAATTGATGCTGAACATCATTTACTATGCTTAAGGCAGACATTTTTAGAGAGATATCATTATGATTCTAAACCAGGTCTCTTAAATTTTGCTTTCTGAACATTACATAATAATTAATGAAGTATAAGTGATAAAAACCATACTACAGACAGTTCTATAAAACTCCAAAATCAAAAAGAAAAAAAAAAAACCCAAAATCATTTAAATCAAATGTAGGTAAACTTTATCATCTGGAATTGTCTTACACTCTTCTCTGGACAAATATGCAAGGCAGGTGTGGCTTACTTCACTATAGTCTTAAAAGGATGCTATTATAATCTGTATCCATTTATTATAATGCACAGGATGGACTGAGGGGTCTATAAATGGTACATTTTGACCTGTGACTCATTTCCATATATTGTAAGCAAATTCTAAAAAATTATGCTGTGTCAACTAACAGAAATAAATTTAAAAGCACACCTGCCAAAACCACATGATTTGTTTGCTGGTCCTCGTATAATGACGGTAGATGGCATGTCTTTGCCAGTCATTCAAATCAATCTCTTGCATTCCACATAAAAGGACCTTTAGGGATGAAAAAGACAAATTGTTTTCTTAGGTAACTGTACAAAAACAGCTAGACACAGATAAGAAAAGACTAAGATTAAGTAAACCTTTAGAAAAACAATCAGTAGGCTTTGACTTATCATCTATACATCAAGAATTATATCTACATTACTCAGAAAGGTAAGGTTCCATGCACGATGTCATATATATACATATTCAGGGAAGTAAGTCACTCAGTTGTAGAGAAGCCCTAACATTTGTACTTTGGGGGGGTAATACTATTGTTTTATCTTTGGATAAATTATAATTTTCTTGTAATTTTTGAGACACTGGGGATGTCTCAAAACATTTTGCCAGTATAAAAAAATATTACAGTAACTGGAATGATGAGAAAGTGAGTTAAAAGCAGAAAACTGAAGGCATTATTTACTAGCATGGTACAGGAGAATGAAAACTCATTACCTCTAATTCCTTTGCATCGAAATATTGCAAATATTGCTGGGGAAGAATTTCATTAAAGCCCTCAAAGAAAGCTTGTGTCTGTTCTTCAACACCTCGAGACAACCTCCATTCAGCTACCATTCTGGCAAACAAATATAAAAAACCTATCAGGAAGTTTAGATCTTACCTTTAAATTCTGAGTATAAAAATAAATTTAAAAAAAATTATCAAGCACTTAAAATATATTCAAAAGTAGAATATAACGAACCCCCTGTACACATATACAAGCTTCATCACAATGCCCATCTATTTCATCTATGCCCCTACTCATGCCCTAGATATAATTTCATTTCATTTCATTTCTCTTTTTTTTAATTTATTTGAGATGATGTGTCACCCGAGCTGAAGAACAGTGGCACAATCTTGGCTCACTGCAGTCTCAACTTCCTGGGGTCAAGTAATCCTCCTGCCTCGTCCTCCAGAGCAGCTGGGAATATAGGTGTGCAATACCATGCCTGGCTAATTTTTTTGTTAGTACAGATGGGGTCTCTCTGTGTTGCCCAGGCTGGTTTTAAAGACCTGGACTTAAGTGATCTTCTTGGCGTAGCCTCCCAAAGTGCTGGGATTACAAGCGTGTGCCACCATGGCCAAGCCATATAATTTATTTTTCTTGTGTTTTGTTTTTGTTTTTTTGAGATAGGGTCTTACTCTGTTGCCTAGGCTGTAGTGCAGTGACACAATCTGGGCTCACTGCAGCCTCTGCCACCCAGGTCCAAGTGGTTCTTCTGCATCAGCCTCCCAAATAGCTGGCATTACAGGTGTGCACCACCATGCCTGGCTAATTTTTGTATTTTTATTAGAGATGGGGATTTCACCATGTGCCTTCTACCAAAGTGCTGAGATTACAGGTGTGAGCCACTGTGACTGGCTGACATAATTTCATTTTGAAAAAATACTTCAGTATATGTCTCTACAACATAAGGATTTTTTTTAAGAACATAATTATAAAAACATGACTGCATCATTACTTTATGAACCTAGAATTCTAAATCTAGTGACAATATCCTTTAGAAAATGACGGTGAAATAAAGATGTTTTCATATAAAAGCTGAGAAAATGTACTGCCAGGAGATGCATATTAAGTGAAATGGTAAAAAAAGGTTTTTTAATAGCCAAAGGGAAATGATCTTAGGTTAAAAAAATGAATCTGAGAAAATAAGGAGAACCAGAAATAGTAATGTGAGTAAATATAAGATTATTTTTGAAAATAGTTAAACAAAGAGGTACAGAAGAGATAAAACAGAAAAGTAAAAATTGCCTTATTAATTCAAAGAAGGCAAGGAAGAACAAAGAAAGTTGGGAAAAACAAAGAGCAAGGCGAAATGAATAGCAAAACAAATAGCAATGATTAGACAAAAGTCCAACCAAATCAGTAATAAAATTAATCATAAATGTACTGAACACTTCAATTATAAAGTAGAGATTTTCAGACAGAATAAAAATAGTAAGACCTAAGAAACACTTTTAAATACAATGACAGTGGCTGGGTGTGGTGGCTGACATCTATAATCCCAGCACTTTGGGAGGCTGAGGTGGTGGAACCCTTGAGCACGGGAGTTCAATACCAGTCTCAGCAACATGGTTAAACCCTGTCTTGCCATGTGGGTGTGGTAGCACATGCCCATATAGTACCAGCTGCTTGGGGGCTGAGGCCAGAGGAATGCTTGAACTTCCAGAAGTGGAGGCTGCAGTGAGCCGAGATTTTGCTACTGCACTCCAGCCTGGGTGACAAAGTAAGACCCTGTCTCAAAAAAATAAAAATAGAAAATAAAAAATAAAAATAAAATAAAAAAATATAATGGTGAAAAACACAACATTCCAAAATTTGGGGCCAGGAGCAGTGGCTCATGCCTGTTATCCAGGCAATCTGGGATCACCTTTGGGATCAAGTGGGTGGATCACCTGAGGTTAAGAATTCCAGACCGGTCTGGTCAACATGGCGAAACCCTGTCTCTACTAAAAATACAAAAATTAGCCAGGCGTGGTGGTGGGTGCCTGTAATCCTAGCTACTCAGGAGGCTGAGACAGGAGAATCACTTGAATCCAGGAGGTGGAGGTTGTAGTGAGCTAAGATGATGCCACTGCACTCCAGCCTGGGCAACAGAGCAAGACTCTGTCTCCAAAAAAAAAAAAAAAAATGTGGTCTGGATACAGTGGCTCATGCCTGTAATTCCAGCACTTTGGGAGACCAAGGTGGGAGGACTACTTGAATCCAGGAGTTTCAGACCAGCCTGGGCAACATAGTGAGACCCATCTCCTACAATAAAAAAAATAAGTAAGTTAGCCAGGCGCGATAGCACATGCCTGTGGTTCCAGCTACTTAGGAGGCTAAGGTGGGAGGAGAGCTGGAGCTCAGGAGGTTGAGGCTACAATGAGCCATGACTGTACCACTACACACTCCAACCTAGGGAACAGAGTGAGACTCTACCTCAAAAAGAAAAAATTGTGAGATACAGCTAAAGAAATATTTAGTTGGAAATTTGCAGTTTTAAATGCTTACATTAGAAAATAGAAGGTGGAAGGATAGCTTGAGGCAAGGAGTTTGAGACTAGCCTGTGCAAATTAGCAAGACCACATCCCTACAAAAATAAAAATAACCAAAAAATTAGCTGGGCACAGTGGCTTGTATCTACAGTCCCAGCTACTTGGGAGGATGAGGCAGGGGGAATCCTTTGATCCCAGGTGTTTAAGACTGCAGTGAGCTCTGATTGTGCCACTGTACTTCAGCCTCGGCAATAGAGCAAGATCCTGTCAAAAAATAAAGAAATCTAGAACTATCATAAGAAAATCTAAGAAGAGGGAGGGAACAAGGGAGGGAAGAAGGGAAAGAGAAAAGTTTCTAAAATCAATTATCTGAAATATTTAAGAACTCCTACAATCAATAATAAAAAGACAACCCAATTTTAGAATGGACAAAAGATTTGGATACATACATCACAAAAGAAGGCTACAAATGATCAATATGCACAGAAAAACACACTCAACACTATTGGTGAAGGAAGAAATGGGAATTAAAACCATGAGATACTACTGACAATACTGAACTGGCAAGAACGTGAAGCAACTCTCAAATATCGCTAGTAGGACTGCAAAATGGCGTAAATATTTTGGGAAACTGGCAGTTTCGAATGAAGTTACACACCTTCCCAGTGATTTCACTCCTAGGTATTTACTTAAGAAAAACATGTCCACAAAAAGATTCAAAAAATGTTCATAGCAGCTTTACTCATAATAGTCCCAGACTGGGAAATAACCAAAACATTTATCACCAAAAGAATGGATAAACAAATTTTGAGATATACAAAACATGATATATTTCTTAGCAATAAAAAGGAATAAAATACTGATATAAACAATACAGCTGAATCTCACAAACACCAAATAAAAGAAAAAAATCAGACACTAAATGCCAGATATAAGAGTACATACTCTATGATTCCACTTTAGGAAGTTTAAAATCAAAAACAGTTACAGAAATAGAACTAAACAGAAATGGTTACCCACCTCAGGGGCTGGGAGAAGGGAGGTGTGTATTGCCCCCTTATGGGGTCCAGAATAGAAAAAAAAAAAGTTCCACAATTTGATTTGGGTCATGTTTACATGGACATGGTGCTATATGAAATAGTGTTTACAGAACTGGTATTTAAATGAGTGATCTAGCACAACTTCTATCCATAAAATGTTCACATCTGGGCTGATATATATATTTGTCAATTCAACTTATACACTTAAGATCAGTGCATTTTACTCCAAGTAAATTATTCTTCTTAAAAAAATACTAAAAAAACCCCAAACTCTGAAATTTTAAGCAAATCATTATTGAAGTAGATAGTAAAAACCTTTTTAGCTGCCCATTATCTTAAAATGTTATATTGCCAACAATGAAACTATTGAGGAACATAGTACATCTCTTGGTTACCTGGAATCTTCAATCATTACCTCTATGAAACACTATATACATCATAAGAAAATCTAGACATATTATAACAAAACTGGAAAACCGACAAAAACGAATTAACTGACTACATTTTAAAAGGATATTTCAAAACAAACTTTTAAAAGGATAGAATGTTTACCAACAAATAATGACTATTCACTGTGTTAAATAGTGTACTTTCAATTATGGAGGGAAAATCCAGGTAAGAAACCCAGAAACTAGAACTTAAGAAGCAGATATGCTAACTTTAACTTTGATTAGAAAGAATTGCTGTTGAGAAGGTATGAATGAACTATTAGCTCTTGAGACTAGAAGTATGAACCAATAGTAATTAGAATTAGAAAACATCATTTTAGTTATAAATTTTACCCAACCTGATGATATGGATTGACTGTGTCCCCACCCAAATCTCATCTTGTAGCGCCCATAATTCCCATGTGTTGTAGGAAACAGCCAGTCAGAGATAAATGAATAATGGGGGTGGGTCTTTCCCATGTTGCTCTCAGTGTAAGTCTCACAAGATCTCATTATTTTAAAATGGGAGTTTCTCTACACAAGCTCTCTCTTTGCCTGCTGCCATTCATGTAAGACATGACTTGCTCCTCTTTGCCTTCTGCCATGATTGTGAGGCCCCCCAGCTATGTGGAACTGTAAGTCCATTTCGTAAATTGTCCACTCTCAGGTATGTTTCATCAGCAGCATGAAAACAGTAATTGTTACCAGGAGTGGGGTGATACTGAAGATGCTGAAAATGTGGAAGCAACTTTAAACTGGGTACCAGGCAGATATTGGAACAGTTTGAAGGGCTCAGAATAAGACAGGAAAATGTGGGAAAGTTTGGAACTTCTAGAGTCTTGCTGAATGGCTTTGGCCAAAATGCTAATAGCAATATGGACACTAAAGTCAGGCTGAGGTGGTCTCAGATGGAAATAAGAAACTTTTTGGGAAATGAAGCAAAGGTGACTCTTGTTACGTTTTAGCAAAGAGACTGAGGCATTTTGGCCCTGCCCTAGAGACTGGTGGAACTTTGTACTTAACAGAGATGATTTACAGTATCTGGCAGAATAAATTTCTAAGTAGTAAAGCATTCAAAAGGAGACTTGGGTGCTCTTAAAGGCATTCAGTTTTGTAAGAGAAACAGAGCATAAAAGTTCAGAAAAATCTGCAGTCTGACAATGCAATAGAAAAGAAAATCTCATTTTCTCAGGAGAAATTCAAGCTGGCTATAGAAATTAGCGTTAATTTAATCCCCAAGACAATAGGGAAAATGTCTCCAGGGCATGTTAGAGGTCTTGATGGAAGCCCCTCCCCTCCATAGGCCTAGGAGTAAAAAATGGTTTCGTGCGCTTGGCCCAGGGTCCCCATGCTGTGTGCAGTCTAGGGACTTGGTGCCCTATGTCCCAGCTGTTCCAGCATGACTAATAGGGAACAAGGTACAGCTCAGGCTGTTGCTTCAGAGAGTGGAAGACCCAAGCCCTGGCAGCTTCCACATGGTGTTGAGCCTCCAGGTACACAGAAGGCAAGAACTGAGGTTTGGGAACCTCTGCTTAGATTTCAGAAAATGTATGGAAATGCTTGGATGCTCAAGCAAAATTCTGCTGTAGGGGTGGGGCCCTCATGGAGAACCTCTGCTAGGACAAAGTACAACCCATCTTGTAGCTCTAATAATTCCCATGTGTTGTGAGACAGACCCAGTGGGAAATAACTGAATCATGGGGGTGGGTTTTTCCCATGCTGTTCTCGTGATAGTGAGTAAGTCTCACACAAGATCTCATGATGAGGTGTTTTTTGTTTTTTGGTTTTTTTTTGAGATGGAGTCTCGCTCTGTCACCAGGCTGGAGTGCACTGGCGCAGTCTCAGCTCACTGCAATCTCTGCCTCCCAGGTTCAAGCAATTCTCCTGCCTCAGCCTCTCAAGTAGCTGGGATTACAGATGTGTGCCACCACACCCAGCTAATTTTCATATTTTTAGTAGAGATGGGGTTTCACCACGTTGGCCAGGATGGTCTCAATCTCCAGACCTCGTGATCCCCCTGCCTCAGCCTCCCAAAGTGCTGGGATTACAGGTGTGAAGTACCATGCCCAGCCAATGATGATGTTTTAAAAACAGGAGTTTCCCTGCACAAGCTCTCTCTTTGCCTGCTGCCATCCATGTAAGATGTGACTTGCCCCTCCTTGCCTCCTGCCATGATTGTGAGGCCTGCCACATGGAACTGTAAGTCCATTAAACATGTTTCTTTTGTAAATTGCCCAGTCTTGGGTATGTCTTTATCAGCAGCATGAAAGTGGACTAATACACCTTACAATATTCCCTGTGAAAATATCTGAATATGTATTTGAGATTATTTTAAATCACTTGTTATACAGTATAGTGCTTACAGAACTGATGTTTACAAGAGTGACCCTGCATGACTTTTATCCTTAAAACTCTTTAAAAAACACTTTAAAAGACTCTTTTTAGAAGCGAAAAATGACTGCCTACATAGGATAATGATTAGTAGAGAGATACTATTTTTGTAGATATTAGTAAGCAATTATCAATGTGCTGTAGTTCAACAAAAAGTGAAATGTGAAAAGGAGCACTCTCACCTGATGTATTCCTCTTTATTTTCTTCTGTTACAAGAATATTGCCACCATTAGGTTTCAGATCATGACTCTTAATTTCACCCAGAATTTCTTTGTCAACAGAGAAGTACATTTCCAGACCACATTCCTCAATATTGTTTTCTCTGCACAAATGAAATTAGCGCTATGTGTTACATCCACCAATTCAATAATAATTTATAAGTTTTTAACTAAAGGTCCATGTTCTTAAATAATTAATAATATTAAGCTGTAACATTAAAATAAGAAGAAAATGGAAGATTCTATTCTAAGGTCAACATATTATTGCCAAAAATTTTGGGCATATTTTTGTAAAATTTATCATATTGAATAAAAACACAGGTTTGATATATAGATCATTTAAATGCAATAAACCAATTATGTGCTTACAGTTTAAAAAAGTTACCAATACCACATGGAACACATATAAACTATATTTTAATAAATTACATAGAAAAAGAAACTTACTTAACCCAGATGAGAGAATTGTAAAATTCTGGATCAATAGATTCTAAATCCTTGAGTCCAACTGGTTTGTTCAAGATACGCTTATAGAATGGTAAAGAAAAACCTGTGTCTATGAATTTCCCATGGAACAGAGCCTATGAAGAAAGTAAACAAGACCACTTAAAATAATTGTACAATAATCATTTTATTTCAATATGTTAGATGAATTCTTCATTTAGAAACGCTTCCCTGGTGGGGCACAGTGGCTCACACCTGCAATCCCAGCACTTTGGAAAGCTGAGGCAGTGATCACCTGAGGTCAGGAGTTCAACACCAGCCTGTCCAAAACGGTGAAACTCTGTCTCTACTAAAAATACAAAAATCAGCCAGGCATGTGGTGCACACCTGTAATCCCAGCTACTCAGGAGGCTAGCCAAGGAGGCAGGGGTTACAATGAGTGGAGATCATGCCACTGCACTCCAGCCTGGGCGACAGAGCAAGACTATGACTCAAAAACAAAAAATAAAACAAAACCAAAAAACACTTCCCTTTAACTTGTATGATCTGTTATGGCATCTACGAGAAAATTTAGTATTGCTGAATAAGCAAAGTAAACATTATTCTTGACCTGCACTTACCATGGCAATAAACCTGCCAATAAAACGAAAATATTTCAGGTGATCTGGATTGATGTAAGAAGCAGGGTTTATCTGCAAGCAGTAGTTATCCTTCCCTGCATATTCAAACAGGCAATACATTGGGTTCAGCACTTCATGTGACAAAAGAAAGAACCATTCTCTGAAATCAAAAGAAAATTTACGATGAAAAATCTTGTAGGTTACCATGCCAACAAATCAAAGAACAGTGCTATGAAGTTCTCAGGGTTCTATACCCCACAGCTAGAGACAGTTTTCTAATCTCATGTTCATTTTTATTGCTTCTGTTCAAACTCACATCTATTTTACAGGGATGGTAGTATACAACTTACTACATTTCAAAGAATCTAAGACATCATTACACCTTTATATGATGAACCGCTAAATAGCTTTTTCCCAATTTTAACTGCAATACATCTTAATTTCAGAGATATAACATGAAAATATTAGTCATAGAATCAGTGAAATACTATTCATAGGCAAAATTAAAATTCACTATTGACCCATGTGAGTAGAGTGGCTTGAATCAATCTAATATGCCATCTATTTCTAAGTGCCATAATAATCCCCATCAAGTGCCACTACTCCCTACACATTAAATGAAGAATCTTCCAATTTCACAGAGGCAGTAAAGCACTTAATTACATCAACTCACATATTAGAAAATACTCTGCGAGACTCTAAGTGAAATACTGTGAAAATATGAACCAATATTAACGTAAGATTATGGTTACTAAAACTACGTAACATGGGTGATCCGGGGCAATACATGTCGCATAAGCTTGTAATCCGGATCTCTTTTCCTATTAGTTCATGCCTCTTATGATAAGTATATCTCGTGATATACTTTAATATTGCCAGTTGATTTTCTTTTTAAGAATGAATTATTTTTCTCTTCAATTGCCTTTAACTTATACAAAATTACGTTTCTACTCATATTTATCTATAATTATATCATTAAATTGAAATACTTTTATTTTAACTCAGAAACACAATATAAATAAGAACTACTAAAATAAAATGTCAGTCCCAGTTAGCACGTGAAGACAGATTCTGAACTAGGTCATTAATAAACAGTATTTCTACACTTCACAATAATCCTAGAAATGTATATATTACTATTCTTATCTTACAGATGAAAATATTTGCCCAACATCACACTATTGGAAGCAGAAGATTCAAATCCAGTCTTGATCCCAAAGTCCTTGTCTTTGCATAATGCCATCTCTATGCAAATTTTTAACCTGGTGTGATATATTATTATGGAATTAGCAAAGCAGTTCTCACTTGAGATTATCTTTTAGGGATTGATTCCAAGCTCCAATATGAAGAAAGCAGAATTAAGCCTTTCAAGTCCTATTTCCTACAGCCTTCTATATTTTCATGACAAATATACTAATTTTAGTTGCAAACTGAGTAACTATTACCTGTATCAGTAATCCGTGGTGGGGGAAATGACCTGATCTCTATAAGGCCTTATGTTTTCTGTGGAACAGATATGAGAGGTGGTAGACTGAACAATGGTTACTGGTTAGATGATACAAAGATTGTATCCAGGCTCCACAACTTATTATGTGCCTTAGGTGAGTCTCTAAGCCTCTTTGTTATCCTGTAAAATTGTATTTCACAAGGTTACCCTGAAGATTAAATGGGTGATGTGGTTGAAATAAATCACCTGTACATGACACAGAAAGTGCTGAATTAAATGTTTTTTGAAATTCGGTAGCTACAGCATAATAAAGGTATAATTTGATATATTTCATTTTCCTAAAATATAATACTGAGAAAATAATACTTGCAAGCAAAGTGTAATGGTACCTTTGGAGGAAAGGAACTAAGTTCTGAGTATTCATATTATCACTACCTTGCTACACCTCCATAATCTAAACCTTCTTCTCCTGGAAAAATCACCCACAAACGTCTTCGCAGATCTTGGGGACTGAAGCTCATTATCTAAAAAACAATAAAGTAAAACAATTGGTGAAAAAAAGCTATTGAAACATTGTCTACCACTTCTAAGTTTGACATCTCCTTCATTGCAGGTAATTTAAATCTCCCATGACACAGAAGGGTGTTCATGCTCTTGTTAAAACCACATATACAGAAAATACATTAAAGTTTAATATTTTCTTTATTGTACACATCTATATTTTTATATACTTTATACACATGTGATTTTATTTATTTATTTTGAGACGGAGTCTCGTTCTTGTTGCCCAGGCTGAAATGCAATGGCGCAGCTCACTGCAACCTCAACCTCCTGGGTTCAAGCTATTCTCCTGCCTCAGCCTCCCGAGTAGACAGAACTACAAGCATGTGCCACCACACCCAGCTAATTTTGTATTTTTAGTAGAGACGGGTTTTCTCCACGTTGGCCAAGGTTGTCTCGAACTCCTGACCTCAGAAGATCAGCCCCCTCGGCCTCTGAAAGTGCTGAGATTATAGGCATTAGCCACTGCACCCGGCTGTGATTTTATTTTTAATGATGCTACTATTGACTTACCATGTTGCTTATATCAATTACTTACAACACAGATGGGCATGGTCAGAGGTTAGGTGGAGATTTTCTGGTTTGGTTATTAGGTTTGGTTTTGATTAACAGCCAAAGGTACACATAATAGCTAACTGGCTAACCGAGAAATGAAAACCAGTGGCTGTAGAGAGACCCAGTTAACTCTGGAAACTCATTCTCAGTTGCAACCTATAAATACCTAGAAAAACTACTCAAATTTTGTGTCCCACTATAGGTGGTTAATAGGATCATTTTCTTTTTTTTTTTTTTTTTTTTTGCACTCAGAAAATGATTCAGTTCCAATGCAGGATCATCTTCATATTTGAAGGACAGTACCATTACTGAGCTACAACGAATATGTCATTTGGTTTCCTGCCATGTAAAACTAATTATTTGACCAAAATTGTATGTGTATAGCACTGCATATATCAAATACTCTTAGGAAAAAATTAAGTAAGAACTTGGAAAGGGAGAAGTTGATATAATGCCTGTACTTTATCAAGTGATAAGAATGAATTCTTGGGTTGGGGTGGAAGAAAAAAAGAATGAATTCTCACATATAAATATCCAGAGAGGATAAGTAAGTAACCTGTTTATGCCAAGGTTCTCTCAGTTCCACCACAAAACTATCACATTTATAAATTCACGTCCCACTCAAGCCAGAAAGTCCCAGATGTAACAAAAAAATTCTATGCTTGGCAGCGTGTGGTGGTTCACGCCTGTAATCCAAGCACTTTGGAGGCCAAGGTGGGCGGATCACCTGAGGTCAGTTCAAAACCAGCCTGACCAACATGGTGAAACCTCGCCCTAAAAAAAAAAAAAATTCTATGCTTATGATATATGTATATGTTCATGCCAAGTATTCTACAAATAGTATAGGCTAGGTATATAGCAACCCAAATGAGAAATGTTACAAGGTAAAAACTATCTTTAAATAATTCCTTTTAACAAATGCCTAATATGAAGGAAAAAACATTATTTTCTCCTATATTTTCCCCATAATCAGTTGTATTATGTTAACAGAAGAAACACTATCCAGAGCAATTTTATCCAACAGCTATCCAACGAAAATCTGATGCTAATGCTAATTTTGCAATTAGTTTTGTTACTTTTAAGCAATTAAATTGTTCTCTTATGTTTTTCTTATTTGATGGACATCAAATCTAGGGTGACAATTTTAAATAACTGTTTTAGCACCATCTAGTCTGTTATTCTACAAAAGACTTTAGGTTTCATAGTCAAAAGATAAAGGAACAGTTTAACGTTTTGCAACTTTCCAGTACTGGTACCAGCAAGTTGTTTCAAGAAACTCGTCCAACAGAGTGATAAAAGGATAGTTATAAAAATTAGAAATGGGCAAGGACTAGGGTGGGGAATGGCCTTTGACGCTCAGATCAAGGAGAGAACTCATAATTCTCTAAATGGCCTCAGTATAGCTCCAGTTCCCACTAAAACGTTTTCTGCACCTACATAGCAGGATGCCTACTGGCTTTTTCCTTTAATGTCAATAATTGAAGTTCCATTAGGAAATGAACAAAACTGATTCTGAAAGCAAGCAGCTAGCTACTATCAACTATCTCAACCTGTTTTTTTCCCTTTGCATTCAGTTCCATACTTCTTAAAGCTGTAGTTGCTACAATATCACTGGTGCCTGAAAATAAAGAATCACTTCCGCATCTGGATATAAAACAAAGACTAACCAGGTGTTTTCATTTTAAGAGATTTTTTCAGTTATTTTAATCTTCTATATAACACAATCACTTTAACATTTAGTTGCAGTAGGTTATTAGTGATATCTGCAAGATAAAAGTAAATAGATTAACTCAAGGCTTTTTTTTTTTTTTTTTAATTGATATGGAGTTTCGTTCGTCACCCAGGCTGGAATGCAATGACATGATCTCAGGTCACTGCAACTTCCTCCTCCCAGGTTCAGGTGATTCTCCTGAGTAGCTGGGATTACAGTCACCTGCCACCATACCCAGCTAATTTTTAAATTTTTAATAGAGATGAGGTTTCACCATGTTGGCCAGGCTGGTCTCGAACTCCTGACCTCAGGTGATCCACCCGCCTTAGTCTCCCAAAGTATTAGGATTACAAGTGTGAGCCACCATGCCTGGTGAGTAAATTAAGTTCTGAAGACAAGTGAAAAGACCCATTGACTACTTCTGGAAACTCATATCTTTTTTAGATACTGTCAACAATGACCAGACTGTCTTTCCTGTATAAAAGAACAAATTTAGGCAGAGGCCCTGGAGTAGGCGCTTCCGGCCATTCATACTGTAGTCGATCAGTATTTGGTTATTGGATTTTGTGCGCTATCGGAACCGAAGGGTGACGGCACTGCTAGGATGAAGCTTGAGAGATTTTTGATGAAACTGAGTCATGAAACTGTAACCATTGAATTGAAGAATGGAACACAGGTCCATGGAACAATCACAGGTGTGGATGTCAGCATGAATACGTATCTTAAAGCTGTGAAAATGACCCTGAAGATCAGAGAACCTGTACAGCTGGAAACGCTGAGTATTCGAGGAAATAACATTCGATACTTTATTCTACCAGACAGTTTACCTCTGGATACACTACTTGTGGATGTTGAACCTAAGGTGAAATCTAAGAAGAGGGAAGCAGTTGCAGGAAGAGGCCGAGGCAAAGGCAGAGGAAGAGGGGGTCCAAGGCGATAATGTCTCTCATGATTACTGTTTCAAAGTCATATGGGATCTGGGATATTTTTTGTACAGGTTGTGTTTGTTTATGTCAGTTTTTAATAAACATAAATGTGGGACAGAGCCGTCTATTGAGTATATTAGAGTTTTAGTAGTTTCCTCCACATTCATGAGAATACCACAGTGAGAGCTAAGCATTTCTACTGGGCGGTTTCATTTGTAGATGTCAGGCTTTAAGTTTTTGAATTAAAATTTTTATTTTTATGATAATAAAAATAAGGTTAAGAGAAAAGCCTCAGACAAATTAGACAGTTTAATTGAGCAAAGAACAATTCATAAATCAGGTTGCCCCTGAACCAGAACAGGTTCAGAGGCTTCAGCCCAGCTGCGTAGTTGATGAGTATTTATGGACAGAAGAAGGAAAATGATGTATGGAAAATGGAAGTGAGATACAGCAACAGCTGGATTCGTTACAGTTCAGCATTTGCCTTATTTGAATATAGGCTGAACAGTTCGCTGCCTTTGATTGGCTGAAACTTAGTAATTGGCCCAAGAGTAGGGTACCATCTGTTTACACAACCAGTTAGGCTACAGTTCACTATGTACTGAGAAACCTTTAGGCTGTACTTCAGATATGTAAAGAGACAACTTTAGGCCAAACTTATATGGAATATATACCCTTTTACTTCACATGCACTGAATGTGCATTTTATTGCTTTACTCTGACTTCGTTCTGTGGCACCACCTACAAGGGGAAGTAAGTTCTTCTTGGTATTTCGGAAACTAAAGACCTTATGGGATGGGGTCTAAAATTCTCCTTTCCTGAGTTTTACTCTACAGAATCTTAGGTACTTGGTAAAAAGTTGTATTCTAAATTAAGGGTGATTGCTTTTGTTGTCCGGCTGCTAATGTCTTATTTTTGTTTCTTTTGCTTTTTTATCAGTTCTCAATAGGATATAGTTTTATGTTCTCCAAGTTGAAACTTGGAGTTAATGTTCACTAGATTATCAGTTATGAGCAGTGTTAAAACCTATTAATGTGGAATGTACCTGTCAGTGCCTCCTTTATTAAGGGGTCTTTGAGAACAAAAGAGAAAAGACCTACTTCATTTGACTAAAAAACTGTTCTAATTGTTAATAAAGACTTTTTAAAAGTGTTAAAAAAAATTTAATTGTGCTTATTATAAAAATCCAAGTAACACTGAAGTGCAAAAACAAAAAGTCTTCTCCTCTCCTTTCTACACATCTGTTAATGTTTATATGGGTATTTCCAGACCTTTGGCTACGAAAAACCTGTTATCTTACCTGTGCATTTATTTCAAATCAAATACCAGTTTATAAATGGAAACCTGAAACACACACACACACACACACACACACACACATCCTCTTAAGCCCTAAGGGGACTGGCAATGAGATCACACTTGAAAACTTCAAGGACTTCAACTCAAGAAGTTCCAAACTTCAGATTAAACTGCCAGCACCAAAAGCTGGTCCTAGGGTAGCAGCAAGGGGAAAAATTATTGAGCGAATGAAACAATACCTGTTGAAAGGAATCCTCAAACAATGTTTTTCTTGTCACTGTAATCTTTATGTGCTGTGGCATGGCCAGTTGCTGAAATAGAAGAATGACTTAAGTCAACTCTCACCATTAAATCAGCCTATCAAAAAATCAAAAGGGGAAAGTTTTATTTACTTTTATCTATGCTTACAGAAACAATGTGATTATAAATATATAAATTTATATTCAATAACATTTACCAATGGATCCGTGAGTATTCATGCTAATTGTAGATTAATATATGAAAATGGGGCCAGGTGCAGTGGATCACAACTCATCCCAGCACTTTGAGAGATCGAGGCCGGCATATCACGAGGTCAAGAGATTGAGACCATCCTGGCCAACACGATGAAACTCCGCCTCTACTAAAATTACAAAAATTAGCTGGGTGTTGTGGTGCGTGCCTGTAATCCCAGCTACTCGGGAGGCTGAGGCAGGAGAATCGCTTGAACCTGGGAGGTGGAGGTTGCAGTGAGCCGAGATTGTGCCACTGCACTCCAGCCTGGACGATAGAGCAAGACTCAGTCTCAAAGAAAAAATTTATTTGACACATTATTAAGTAACCAATGTTTGTATGAGATCAATATTGTGGTTTTTCTTTTTCTTTGAGATGGAGTCTTGCTCTGTCACCCAGGCTGGAGTGCAGTGGTGCAATCTCGGCTCACTGCAACTTCCGCCTCCCGGGTTCAAGCGATTCTCCTGCTTCAGCCTCCCAAGTAGCTGGGATTATAGGCACCTGCCACCACACCTGGCTAATTTTTGTATTTTTAGTAGAGACGGAGTTTCACCATGTTGCCCAGGATGGTCTTGATCTCTTGACCTCATGATCCGCCTGCCTCGGCCTCCCAAAGTGCTGGGATTACAGGCATGAGCCACCATACCCGGCCCAAATAAATCTTTACTTAATTTTATTTTCAAACAGTTAATCCAGATTCTTCTTGCTTCCATGGGTCCAGTTAATTACAAGAGTTTAAAGTGTAAAAATATTCATCATAGTATCTTTGACTAGGGCATTCATTTGATTTAGAATGCATAAAAAATCATTAATTCCAGTAAGTATCTATACATCAGAAATAGTTGATCACATCTGAAAAAAAACTAAACTGAATATTACATCTATGTATGGACATGTTCATGTATGTATGAACATGTATATATCTATCAAAGTCATTTATATCAATGCTAGATATAAAAATGGCTGGTATCCAGACATGCTGGTTCATGTCTGTAATCCGAGCACTTTGGGAAGATGAGGCAGGAGGATCATTTGAGCTCATGAGTTCAAAACCAGCCTGGGCAAGACAGGGGGAACCTGTCTCTACTAAAAATTAGCGGGGTGTGGTGAAGTATGTCTGTAGTGTCAGCTAGTGAGAAGGCTGAGGCAAGAGGATCACTTGAGCCCAGGAGGTCAAGGCTGCAGTGAGCCATGATGGCACCAATGCACTCTGGGAGCCTGGGTGATGGAGTGAGACTCTGTCTCAGGAAAAATAACAAATAAATAAAAATAAAGTCGCTGGTTACAATTACATCAGAAAATGCTTTAACTTATATTTGAAGATTTCTGCAATCTGTAAGTAATGGGTACTGAGGAAAAAGTGACAGTGTTTGTCCAAATGGTTTCAAGTTTAATTTTCTTCTTAAAAAAAAAATTATAGAGATAAGGCCTCACTATGTTGCCCAGATTAGTCCTGAACTCCTGAGCTCGAGTAATCTGCCCACCTCAGCCTCCCAAAGTGCTGGAATTACATGAGGTTTAATTTTCTGAACAATCAAAGTCACAAATGATCTAACTGATAAATTTATTTATTTGTGCCAGCGCAGTGGCTCACACCTGTAATCCCAGCACTTTGGGAGGCCGAGGCAGGCAGATCACGAGGTCAAGAGATCAAGACCATTCTGGCCAACATGGCGAAACCCCGTCTCTACTAAAAATACAAAAAAAAAAAAAAGAAAAAAAAAAATCTACTTATTTACTCTAAAAATAGGAGAGAGTCTAATGCTTCCTGTTTTATCTGTTTTTCTTTAAGTCAAGTATTTTCACAATCACTGTGTAATATAAGCAACACAACAAAGGAAAGGGAGTACAGAGATATAGTTCCAACACTAACCTGACACCAGAACCGGAAATATTGAACCTTTGCTTTGAAGTCCCGAACATAGGCTATCTGAGGTCCATTGTCTCTGAGGAAGAACAAAGGTTAACAGGACAAATATAGCTGCTTGTAAAAGATAACACTGAAGGAAAGCGAAACATCCCACCCCCTCTCAGCACTTACTAGCTAAATACAAAAATACAGCATATTCCTGACACAACCATTCTTTAGTTTTTGGGAGATACTTCCCCATGAATACTTTTAAGTAAGAGAAAAAGCAAAACAAAAAAACTCTGATCTTGTTGAAGCTACTATTACGGGATTTTCTTTTACATGCTGCCAAATCTAAGAGGGCTAGGTAAAAGGGATTCTTTCTGAAACTGCTGTCTATCCCAACATGCATTCCTTCCTTTATCCTTAAGTAAGACCCTTGTTATTTAACTGAGCAGACTGCTTACTATAATAAAGACTACATTTCTCTATATGGCCATATGACTTAAGTCTCTAAGTGGAAGTGGCATATGAGACTTTCAAGAAGGATCTTTTTGGCCAGGTGCGGTGGCTCACGCCTGTAATTCCAGCACTTTAGGAGGCTGAGGCAGGTGGATCAACTGAGGTCAGGAGTTTTGTGACCAGCCTGTCCGCTATGGTGAAACCTTGTCTCTACTAAACATACAAAAATTAGCTGGGTGTGGTGGCAGGTGCCTCTAATCCCAGCTACCTGGGAGGCTAAGGCAGGAAAATCACTTGGCCCCAGGAGATGGATGCCGCAGTGAGATGGCGCCACTGCACTCCAGCAAGGGCAACAACGTTAGACTCCAACTGAAAGAAAAAAAAAAAAGTCCAGGCATAGTGGCTCACACTTGTAATCCCAGCACTTTGGGAGGCTGAGGCAGGTGGATCACAAAGTCAGGAGTTCGAGACCAGCCTGACCAATGTGGTGAAACCCTGTCTCTACTAAAAATACAAAAATTAGGTGCTGGAGCGCATCCACCTTCAGCCTGGTGTAGGCCTTCAAAACATATAAAAATGGCTTCCAAAAGAGCTCTGGTCATCCTGGCTAAAGGAGCGGAGGAAATGGAGACTGTCATCCCTGTAGATGTCATGAAGCGAGCTGGGATAAAGGTCACCGTTGCAGGTCTGGCTGGAAAAGACCCAGTACAGTGTAGCCGTGATGTCATGATTTGTCCTGATGCCAGTCTTGAAGATGCAAAAAAAGAGGGACCATATGACGTGGTGGTTCTACCAGGAGGTAATCTGGGTGCAAAGAATTTATCTGAGTCTGCTGCTGTGAAGGAGATACTGAAGGAACAGGAAAACCGGAAGGGCCTGATAGCCGCCATCTGTGCAGGTCCTACTGCTCTGTTGGCTCATGAAATAGGTTTTGGAAGTAAAGTTACAACACATCCGCTTGCTAAAGACAAAATGATGAACGGAGGTCACTACACCTACTCTGAGAATCGGGTGGAAAAGGACGGCCTGATTCTTACAAGCTGTGGGCCTGGGACCAGCTTCGAGTTTGCGCTTGCAATTGTTGAAGTCCTGAACGGCAAGGAGGTGGCGGCTCAAGTGAAGGCTCCACTTGTTCTTAAAGACTAGAGCAGCGAAATGTGACAATCACCTAGAGAAACAGGCCTTAGGAATCCATTCTCACTGTGTTGGCTCTGAACAAAACAATGGTAGGTTAATGTGTTCCAAAGCTGCCCTCATTACTGCTTTTGCAGAAGTATAGTTGTGAAGTCACAACTACACAGAGATCTTCCAACCTGCAAATTGTGTCTGTACATTTCTAAGCCTTGTTTGCAGAATAAGCAGAGCATTTAGCAAACTACAAAAAAAAAAAAAATTAGCCAAGCATGGTAGCATGCACCTGTAATCCCCTCAAGAGGCTAAGGCAGGAGAATCACTTGAACCTGGGAGGCTGAGGTTGCAGTGAGCTGAGATCACGCCACTGCACTCTAGCCTGGGCGACAGAGACTCTGTCTCAAAAAAAAAAAAAAAAAAAAACTGATTTTCTACACTGACTTTATATTCTGTGATGCTGTCAAATTCACTTACTAGTTCTAGTAATTTTTTCTAGATTTTATATATATATATATATATATATATATTTTTTTTTTTTTTTTTGAGACAGAGTCTCACTCTGTTGCTAGGCTGGAGTGCAGTGGTACGATCTCGGCTCACTGCAACCTCTGCCTCCCAGGTTCAAGCAATTCTGCCTCAGCCTCCTGAGTAGCGGGGACTATAGGCGTGTGCCACCACGCCCAGCTAATTTTTGTATTTTTAGTAGAGACGGGGGTTTCACCATGTTGGCCAAGATGGTCTCGATCTCGACCTCATGATCGGCCTGCCTCGGCCTCTCAAAGTGCTAAATTACAGGCATGAGCCACCACCGTCCAGCCGATTATGATTTTTTTATATACATAATTATGTTATTTGTGTGAGGGAAAAAAGACAATTTTACTTCTTCCTTTCCAATTTGTACACCTTGTATTTCTTTTTTGTTTGTTTGTTTTTGTTTTTTGAGATGGAGTCTCGCTCTGTCACCCAGGCAGAAGTGCAGTGGCCTTATCTTAGCTCACTGCAACCTCTGCCTCCTGGGTTCAAGAGATTCTCCTGCCTCAAGCTTCCTGAGTAGCCAGGACTACAGGAGTGCACCACCATGCCCAGCTAATTATTTCATTTTTAGTGGAGATGGGATTTCACCATGTTGGCCAGGCTGGTCTTGAACTCTTGACTTCAGGTATCATCTGCCTCAGCCTCTCAAAGTGCTGGGATTACAGGCATGGGCCACCAAGCCCATCCTCCTTTAGTCTATTACTGAGAAAAACTCCACTTGATGATAGTATAGTATCATTTTTATATATAGCTGGATTTAATTTGCCATTATTTTGTTAATGATTTTTACACCTATGTTTGTAGAAATATTAGTGAATAATTTTCTTACATTGTTTTTAATTGATTTTGGTAACAATATTATAGGAGCCTCATAAAATGAGATAGAAAACATTCCCATCTCTTGTATTTGATGAATGAATTTGAATAGGACTGACGTTATACATTACTTATAAGTTTAATAAACTTTACCAGTGACACCATCTAGGCCAGAATATTCTTCATGAGAAATTTTTTTTTTTTGAGACAGGGTCATACTCTGTCATTCAGGCTCAAGTACAGTGGCACAATCTCAGTTTACTACAGCCTCCTGGGATTAAGCAATCCTCCCACCTCACTCTCCCAAGTAACTGGGACTACAGGCATGTACCACCACACCTGGCTAATATACTGTATTTTTTATAGAGATGGGGTTTCACCAGGTTGCCCAGGCTGGTCCTGAACTCTTGAGCTCAAGTGATCTGCCCACCTTGACCTCCCAGAGTGCTGAGATTACTGGCATGAGCCACTGGGCATGCCTTACGAATTCTTTAATTATTATGCTTTTGATTTATCAGCTATAGGGATATTTAGACTTACTATCTCTTCTTGTGTCCATTTTGGTGACATACCTTTTAAGGAATTTGTCCATCTGATCTAAAATGTTAAGTGTATTGGCAGAAATACACCCTTTATTTAATGTCGGTAAAATATATGGTGATATCCCTCTTTTTTCTCTACACGTTTAATTTCTAAGGGTTGTTAGTATTATTAATATTTACCAAAAATACATCTTCTAGCTTTCAGCACTCCATTGTTTCTTTTCGGCTTCACTGAGTTCTGCTTTTATTTCCTTTCTTGTACTTACTTTAGGTTTAATAACTTTCCTTTTTCTAGCATCTCAAGGTAAAAGCAGAGATCACCGATTTTATCTTTACTATATTCTCATCTACTTCTTTAAAACAAAAAGTTTTCCTCTGAAGACTACTTTAGTTAAATCTCACAAATTGTGATATGTGGTGTTTTTATTATTATTCAATATAAAATCTTTCCTGATTTTTATTATGACTTCTTTTTTGAGCAATGGTAGTAGTGTTGGTGTAAGGCCCACTGGACTATTGTTAAGTGATGGGGACAAATACAATTCTATCTTACATAAACCACTATTGTTTTAGGATTTTCTATTATAAGCACCCAAACTTAATTATAACTAAAATAAATGACAGAATAATATCTATCAATAATTTATTTCCATATCTAAATTATCCTTGTAATTTCATTAATACCAAAATGGTCTGATTTCCCAGTTTCTGCTTTAAACATAAAAGTTTTTAATGTGTAGAAATATAAAATTAGAAGGTAATAGGGAACCACCTTTGCTCTAAGAAAGCCTAATAAAGACACTATAAAAAAACTACAGAATAATATCCCTTATGAACACTGATGGAAAAATACTAAAGTTATCAGCAAAAAAAAAATCTCAGCAGCATATTAAAAGCATATTTTAATCCTTTTGAGTAAGGAGGATTTCCTCCTGGAATGCAAAAATGGCTCAACCTACGAAAAATCATCATTATATACCACATTAACAGAATGGGGGCGGGGAAAATTACATGATCATCTGAATTGATACCAAAAAAGGATTTTACAAAATTCAATACACTTTCATGATAAAACAGTCCATAACAGAGATAGGAAACACTAGGAATAGTGGGAAACTACTTAAATATAATAATAAACTACTTCATATATAAAAATCTAACAGCAAATATCACATTCAATGGTTAGAAGTTGTTTCTTTAGGCCGGGCGCGGTGGCTCACGCCTGTAATCCCAGCACTTTGGGAGGCCGAGGCAGGTGGATCACGAGGTCAAGAGATCGAGACCATCCTGGTCAACATGGTGAAACTCCGTCTCTACTAAAAATACAAAAATTAGCTGGGCATGGTGGCACATGCCTGTAGTCCCAGCTGCTCGGGAGGCTGAGGCAGGAGAATTGCTTGAACCCAGGAGGCGGAGGTTGCAGTGAGCCGAGGTCGTGCCATTGCACTCCAGCCTGGGTAACAAGAGCTAAACTCCGTCTCAAAAAAAAAAAAAGAAGTTGTTTCTTTAAGATGAGGAACAACACAAGAATGCCTACTTTCGCCACTTGCAGTCAACATAGCATTAGGAGCTCTAGCTAAAGGAAATAAGCAAGAAAAAAAATAAAATAAAAGATATCCAAATTGGGAAGAAGAAAATATCCATTTTCAGTGTTTTCTTTTATGAAGAAAACACTAAATATTCCACTAAATATTCCACTAAATATTCCAAAAACCCTGCCAGAATAAATGAATTGAGCAAAGCAGCAGCACACCAAGTCAACACACAGTAATCAGTTCCATTTCTATATACTAAGAACAATTTGAAAAGAACATTTTAAAAAAATTCAATTTACAATAGCATCAAAGAATTAAAAATACTTAGGAATTAACCAAGAAGGCAAAAGACTTGTACACTGAGAACAACAAAACACTGCTAAAATAAATTAAAGAAAACACAAAGATAACCACATTCATGGACTGGGAAACTTAGTATTGTTAAGATGACCATGCTACCCCCAATGTGATCTATACATTCAATAAAATCTCCTATCAAAATCCAAAGGTTTTTTTTTTCCCCAGAAATATAAAAATCCACCCTAAAATTGATATGGTATCTCAAAGGACCCTGAATAGACAAAAGAAGATTGAAAAAAGAACAAAGTTGGAGGACACATACTTCCTGATTTGAAAACTTGCTACAAAGCTATAGTGTGGTATTGGTAAGTCAGACATACAAAGCAATAGAATAAAGAGCCCAGAAATAATCCCTTGCATATATGGTAAAATGATTTTTGACAATGATGCCATGACCATGCAATGGGGAAAGGACAGTGAAAGGACAGTCTTCTCAACAAATAGTGCTTGGAAAAACCAGACATCCACATGCAAAAAGATGAAGTTGGACCTTTATCCAACACCATATACAAAATTTATCTCAAAATAGACAAAAGATAATGTAAGGACTAAAACTAACGAACTCTCAGAAGAAAACTTAGGGCAAAGCTTTATGATACTGGATTTGGCAATGACTTCGTGGATATGACACCAAAGGCATGAGTGACAAAGAAAAACCTAACAGGCCAGGAGCGATGGCTCATGGCTGAAATCCCAGCACTTTGGGAGCCTGAGGTGGGCAGATCACCTGAGGCTGAAGTTCAAAACCAGTCTGACCAACATGGAGAAACCCCATCTCTCCTAAAAATACAAAATTAGCTGGGCGTGGTGGCACATGCCTGTGCAATCCCAGCTGAGGCAGAAAAATTGCTTGAACACAGGAGATGGAAGTTGCAGTGAGCCAAGATCGTGCTATTGCACTCCAGCCTGTGCTACAAGAGTGAAACTCCATCTCAAGAAAAAAAAAAAAAATTGACAAATCAGACATCAAAATCTAAAATGTTTTATGCATCAAAGGGCACTATCCACAGTAAAAAGGTAACCACAGTATGGGAGAAAATAATTGCAAATCATGTTTTGATAAGGGATTAATATATAGAAAACACCTAAACTCAATTGCAAAAAAAAAAAAAAAAATGGGGAGAGGACTCAAAGATATATTTCTCCAAAGAAGATACACAAATGGCCAAGAAGCATATGAAAAGGAAATATTCAACATCACAAATCATCAGAGAAATACAAAAAAAAAAAAAAAAAAAAAAAAAACAACAATAAAGGGAGCTAATTTAAAAAAAAAAAGAGAATAAAAAAAAAAAAAAAAAAAAAAAAAAAAAAAAGAAATACCACATTAAGGATGGCTATTTTAAAAAGACAATGAGGATGAAGAAAAAAAACATGAGAGCTGATGAGAATGTACAGAAATTGGAATTCTTCTGCACTACTGGTGGAAATGTAAACTGGTATAGACACTCTGAAAAATAGTATGGTGGTTCTTCAAAAAAATTAAATACAGAATTAATATTTAATCCAGCAATTCTGCTTCTGGGTATAGATACAAAAGTCACTGAAGCAGGGACTCAAACAGATTTGGTTTTTTTTTTTTTTAAAGAGATGAGGTCTCATTCTCACCCATGCTGGAATGCATTCGGCACCATGGCCAGCTAATTTTTGTATTTTTAGTAGAGATAGAGTTTTGCCATGTTGGCCAGGTTGGTCTTAAACTCCTGACCTCAGATTATCTGCCCGGCTCAGCCTCCCAAAGTGCTGGGATTACAGGCGTAAGCCACCATACCCAGCTTCAGGCAGATAATTGTACACCAATGTTCACAGCAGCATTATTTACAGCCCCCCATCCCAAAAAATGGAAACAATGCAAATATTTGTGAATAAACAAAATGTGATATATCCATACACTGGAACATTATTCAGCCTTAAAAAGGAATGAAATTTTGATAGATATTACAACATGGATAAATCTTGAAGACAAGACCTTAGTGAAATAAGCCAGAAACATGAGAATAAATATTGTATGAATTCAGTAATATGAGGTACCTAGAGTAGACACATTCATAGTGAAAGAAAGTAGAATGCTGGTTACCAGGTCTGTTAAAGTTATTGTTTAAAGAGTACAGAGCTTCAGTATGGAATGATGAAAATATTCTGGAGATGGATGGTGGTAATGAATATGCAACAATATGAATGTGCTCAATGCCAATGAAATGTACATACAAAACAAGAAACTTTGTTATATATTTTCCCACATACAAAAAAAGACATAGAGCAAATAAGCAAATCGAAAGGTTACTTCTTAGAAATGGGGTGAGGGAGAAGTAACGGGAGCTTTTTTAAAGTAAAAAATAATGGGAATGAAAGAAGGTGAAGATCAGAAACCAGAGATTAATTGGTAAGCAGTACAATACCTACAAATTCTAAACAGTTTCATTTAGTGCCGTGTGAACAAATGGTAACAAACATGAAAATCTCTAGGATAAGATATCCAAGAGGGAGATGGAAATGCAAAATACTTACTGAACAGAAACCTACTGTCAAACTAACTAAGAAATACTAATACTTCCACTCCTTGCTAATTCAAATCTTTATATCAAAAATCTGAAGGACTAGTTTTTTACTTTTAATCTACAATGCTTAGAAAACTTACAGGGCAGATTTTCCTGTGCGGGGATCTATATAGGTGGTAGTTCTTCTATTGTGGTCCACAAAATATGGAATTCCATCCACTGTGAATCTCATTTCCCAACCTTCAGGTAAGGGCTTTTCATTTAATTGACTACAAAACCCAGAAAAACACATAAACAAAAATATTAAAAGAGCTGCTTGTTTGCCAAGTACAGAAGCTACAAATATCAGTAAACATAGCAGAAATCTTTTAGAAAACCATTCAGTTCAGTAATTTCAGTTGTATACTAGACACCTCTATGTGGACATCCTACAAACAGGTTAAACTCAGAAAGTCCATCAGCCACAACTCAAGTCTTCTGCTGTCTACTTGGCTTATGTTCCCCATTAGCTAGTGACCCACCTTAAACATCTCGTTAACCAAGCTCTAACCATTGTGCCTTAGAAGTCTTCATGTTCAGCCAGGCATGGTGGCTCACACCTGTAATCCTAGCACTTTGGAAGGCCGAGGCAGATGGATCACAAGATCAGGAGTCCGAGACCAGCCTGACCAACATGGTGAAACCTTGTCTCTACTAAAAATATAAAAAATTAGCTGGGCGCAGTGCTGTGCGCCTGTAATCCCAGCTATTCAGGAGGCAGAGGCAGAAGAATTGCCTGAACCTGGGAGGTGGAGGTTACTGTGAGACGAGATCACGCCACTGCACTCCAGCCAGGTGACAGAATGGGACTCTGTCTCAAAAAAGAGAAGTCTTCATGCTCATCTCTATTTCCAATCTCCAATACCATCCTTTTTCTGGCTTTGTTTCTCTTCTGCATTTTTTCAATAGCCACCTAACTAGTGTTCCTCATCTGGTCTCATTCCAAGCCTGCTCTGATATTGATACTGCTAACAGAGTATCTTCCTAAAATAGAAATCTTATTAAATTAGCTTTCACTGTAAAGTACTATCACTGTTCCACCACTACCAATTATTAAGACCTAAAGTTCTTCTTATGGCACTCATTCAGGCTCTATACTCTGGCCTTAATGTTCCCTTTCAGATTTATCTCTGCACCCAAACCGCTAACTCCTTTCCATGAATCCCATGATTTCAGTGTATGGCCACTCAGCATTTCCTTAAATAAGATAATCTGTCACACCTCCAAATGAAGCCTTTCTGTTTGTCCCATATTATCTACTGTTTTTCTACTAAGGCAACTCAAAAAAAAATTTTTTTAAGAGACAGAATCTCACTCTGTTGCCCAGGCTGGAGTGCAGTGGCATGATTATAGTTCACTGTCGCCTCAAATTCCTGGGTTCAAGTAATCCTCTCACCTCAGCCTCCCTAGTGGCTAGGACTGCAGGTCTATATCACTACACCCAGTTAAATTATAAAATTTTATGTAGAGTATGGGGTCTCATTACGTTCCCCAGGCTGGACTTGAACTCCTGACTGCAAGTGATCCTCCTACCTTGGCCTCCCAAAGCACTGGGATTACAGGGGTTGAGACACTACACATGGCCTAAGATATTATTTATGAAGTATTCCATGCCACCTCCTTAATACCTATCTTTATACCTTGAAAGCTCTGTGACCCTAGACAAGCTGCTTAATCTCTCTAAACTTCAGTTTCTTTGTCCATAAAATAGAGAATAACAACGTCTATGTAATGAGACTATATGAGGAATAAATGAGACAAGTAAAAAGTTTCACAGTGAGCCCTCACTACAACTATAGATTGAGCATTCTCTTTAGGTCTTCCAAGTTATTTCCTACATACTGCCAGCACATTATTTATCATCTATTTCAGTTCGTGTGTTTGGCAACAACTTCCCACCAGCCTGGGCAATGTAGAAACCCTGTCTCTCCAAAAAACCAAAACAACAACAACAACAACAAAACAAAACAGCTGGGTGTGGAGGCCCACGCATGTAGTCCAAACTACTTGAGAGGCTGAGGCAGGAGGATTACTTGAGCCCAGGAGGTCAAGGCTACAGCAAGCCATGATCATGTCACTACATTCCAGGCTGGATGACAGAGGAGAGCCTGTCTCAAAACAAAACAAAACAGAAAAAAACCTGTATTCACCTAACCGAATACAAATGTCAGATAAAATAGACCCAAAAATGTAAAAAAGAGGTTTCTCAATTGTTGTATTTGCAAGATGACAGGCTCAGTAACAAGTCATTGTCTTGAAAATAAATTGGATAGAACTAGGTCATCTGTGTTGTTAAAACAGAATTGTAACTTTAGCTATAAAACTTGGGAAACAAAAAAATGGTAGCAAATTATAGAAAGGGGACTTCTTCAATTCTCTCCTTAGAAGATTCTAAAGAGGATGTAAAAATATTATCTATGAACTTCATTCTTTCTTTATGGAAACTAAATAAATTTAAATAAATTAAATTAAATAAATGCAGTAACTCCATTTAAAAAGAAAATGGTCTTTTGTTGGTAGAAAGAAAAAGCTATTTTAAGTTTAAACAATATCTTCTTTTATTTATTTTTATTTTTTTGAGGCAGAGTCTCACTCTGTCACCCATGCTGGAGTATAGTAGCGTGATCTTGGCTCAGTGCAACCTAAACTATACCTTGAGAACAAAAGGTTCTTAAAACTTTTGAGCTGTGGAATATATATGCTGAAATTATACCAAAAGAGAGGTCTGGCCTTTGCCCTTAGCTACTGGGTGGTGATGTTTTAGGCCCTTAGAATGAACTGCGTATTAGGAATATCTTTGTCTGTCTGGAGGTTTTGATGACTAGTCAGTCAATAATGTGATTTACAATGGAGGCTAGGGGACATGGCACATCAGCTCCGATCTCTGGAGGAACTAGGGACTAAAGGCATTAGCCCAAATCTCCAGAAGGACTGTAGACAAAAGGCCAGCCAAGAGAGCAGTATGGGATCAAGTGACCCAAAAAATCCTAGATAGCAGAGACTTCCCTGGTTGGCAATACTCAGCCTCAATGTGTACTGTCCCACAACAATTCTAGGTGTTCAGAGCCCTCCCAGACTCTACCCTGCATATCTCTTCCTTCTGCTGGTTTTATTTTGTATCCTTTCTCTACAATAAATGTGACTGTAAGAGGTTTCAGTGAGTTCTGAGTATTTCTAATAACTGATCAGACCTAAGAGTGGTAGTAGGCGCCCCCAAATTTGTAGGCAGTTGGTCTGGAGTTGTCCTGTGGACAACAATATTGTGGCTGATGTCTGAAACAAGGGCAGTTTTGTGGAGGATTGTGCCCTCTCACTGTACAGTCTGCCAAATTCCTTGCAGAATGGAACCCTCTGGCAGTATAATAAATGGATAGTATTACAGACTGTTATGGGTTGAACTGTGTCCTCCCCCTCCAAATGCATATTTATATCCTGGCCCGCATAACTCAGAATGTGACCTTATTTGAACACAGAGTTACTGCAGATGTATAAAGATGAGGTCACACTGAAGTACTGTGGGCCTCTAATCCTATAGGACTCATATCCTTATAAACAGGAAATTTGGGTACAGATAAGACATATAGACAGGAAGAATGCCATGTGAAGACTGGAGTCATGCTGTCACAACCCAAGGAGCTAAAAGAAGCTATGAGAAAGACCTGGAGCAGATAATTTCCTAGTATCTTCAGAATGAGCATGGCCCTGCTGACACTGTAATCTCACGTTTCTAGCCTCCAGAACTATGAGACAACACATTTCTGTGGTTGAAGCAACTTCCTTTGTGGTACTTTGTTAAGGCAACCCTAGCAAACTAATATGCATACTACTATAAAATGTTACGAAGATAAACCGTTATATATACATAACTGTCAAAACATTATTCCTGTAATCCCAGCTAGTCAAAAGGCTAAGGCAGGAGGATCACTTAAAGCCAAGAATTGAAAACAGCACTTGAGAACAGCCTGGTCAACAAAGGGAAACTCTTGTGATAATATATGTATCTCTTTATTAGTAAATTAATTAGCAAGTCCTTGTAAACAAGTATTCAGAGATACCTACACCAATCACAGAATATTTTTTAACACTGTGACTTCTACTGATGGCAAAGTCCTAGGCATTCTTAATTCTACATGGTAGTAGCCTACATTCATAATGGAAGAAGATATTAAATTTCCAGTAAAGTCTAGTGAAACTGAGCATGTATTTTTTTCCCCCTCTAAGCCATATACCCTGGATTCTTAACCAGTGATCCCAGGTTAAGAAACCCTGAATTTAGAATCACTAATCTGTTCTTAGTAATTTAAAATATATAATAAGTATATTCTCACGTGCCAGTGAAGTATTTTGTTTTTTCTATTGGTTTTAACAGGCCTCAACCTGTCCTCCAGGTTAGAATGTACTGGCACAATCATGGCTCACTGCAGCCTCAACCTCCTAGGATCAAGTGATTCTCTCACCTCAGTCCTCCAAGTAGCTGGGACTACAGGTTTAACATGTCAACACAACCAATTTTGGGGGATTTTTTTGTAGAGACAGGTCTCACTGCACTACTCAGGCTGGTCCTGAACTCCTGGCCTCAAGATGTCCTCCCTCCTTGGCCTCCCAAAGTGCCAGCATAATGGGCAAGAGCCACCATGCCAGCCAAAGGTTTTTTCTGTGCTTTAAAGAAACTTTCAAATTTTCCATTAGATGAAAATCATAGTCTAATTTTCTCTTTCCAAAGTATACAGGTGATTAATGTTTTAGGTCTCCGGCAAAAGAATATGAACTTTCATCTTCTTCAGTTGTTAGAAATAAGGTACAATCTTTAAGAGATTAAATATACACAAGTAACTATTCTTACCCTTGACTTCTGGGGTCTTCCCACTGTGTAATTCGAGTGTTGTGGTTGACGAAATATACTCTGCCATTACTGTCTGTTCTCTTCTCTTTGGGGAGGGCAGCGGGGGTTGGGGGGAAGCAAAGCATTAGTATTCTGTTTTCTTGCTCAAGGTAAAATAAAATGATCTGAATTTGCCCGTTTCTCATTGCATTATTGTATAGTTTTTAAATCACAGCTTTAAAAGGTTTAACTTATTCTTTGACTATTAAAAGCACATCCTTATTAAACTTATAGAAATATTACATCTTAGAAGTGAAATGGACATATTTTATTATGTCCTAACCATAATATCTTTCTACTCAATCCAACCAACAGCAGCAAGAATAATAAACAGTTACTTGGTTTTTCACACAGGATCTTCATTTTATTCTTAATAGTCCCACAGGGTAGGTGAATTCATCTTTATCCTTAAGATAAGAAAACTCAGATAGGTTAAATAATCTACCTGAAACCTCAGAATTAAGTAGCAGAGATGAGATGGAAACTCAGGTCTCCATTCAGAAATTTTTTTTTCCATACCACATCATTTCATTTATTAAAATATAATAAAGTGCCAGGCATGGTGGCTGAGGCCTGTAATCTCAGCACTTTGGGAGGCCAAGGTGGACAGATCACTTGAGCTCAGGAGTTTGAAACCAGCCTGGACAACATGGTAAAACCTCGTCTCCACAAAAAATCCAAAAAAATTAGTGGGCCGTACTGGTACACACCAGTATTCTCAGCTACTTGTGGGGCTAAGGCAGGAGGATCGCCTGAACCTGGGAGGTCAAGGCTGCAGTGAGCTGAGATCACATCACTGCACTCCAGCCTGGGTGACAAAGTTAGACCCTGTCTCAAAAAAAAAAAAAAAAAGTGTGTGCGTGTGTGTGTGTACACAAACAATAAATATATAAGAATATATGTAAAATAAGGAATATAAAGTAATTTTTTTGGTACATGCTAGGCATTATGCAACTAGAAAAGACCTTATTTCTTTTCTTATATACTTAACATATCTTGTTCCTTAATATACCCAGTTCCAAAATCCTAAATATCTACAATTCTATACAAGGGATGTGAAGCAGAACTCAATTCTCTAATTAACTGCATCTAAAGCTGCTGCTTGTTCCCCAACTGTCTCTTGCTTTAGGATTCTCCTTGTTTTCTTGTTCCCTGTCTACAAAATTTTACCTACTTTCCTGAGATCTCCCCATTAAGGTTTAAAAGATGTGGATATCATTTTCTCTTTTAATAAACAAATTAAGCCTCGGTGTGGTGGCTCATGCCTGTAATTCCAGCACTTTGGGAAGGCCGAGGCAGGCAGATCACCTGAGGTCAAGAGTTCAAGACCAGCTTAGCCAACATGGTGAAATTCCGTCTCTACTAAAAATATAAAAAAATTAGCTGGGTGTGTTGGTGAGTGCCTGTAATCCCCAGCTACTCAGGAGGCTGAGGCAGGACAATCACTTGAACCCAGGAGGCAGAGGTTGTAATGAGCCCAGATCGCACCACTGCACTCCAGACTAGGCAACAAAGCGAAACTCTGTCTCAAAAATAAACAAACAAACAAACAGATGGACTTGAAATTTCAATTTAAGTTCTGCTATTTTTGAACTACTGACATCTCTGTCCTACTATCAATTAATTCTTCAAAAGACAGAACTCTTCCTGTATCCTAATATTTTTTGTTTGTTCAGCATGTCTCAAAATGAGTAACTGATGTATTTAATATTTAAGATCACAGAATGATTCAAACATTTTAAAAGCTTAGTTTCTAAAAATCAGCATTTTCAAACAAAAATTTAAGCTTAATCCATGTTGACATGGCTAATTTTTATTTCTTGTGGCTTGAAAAATTATTAACTATTGGCCGGGCATTGTAATCCCAGCACTTTGGGAGGTCAAGGCTGGTGGATCGCCTATGGTCAGGAGTTTGAGACCAGCCTGGACAACAGGTCGAAACCCTGTCTCTACTAAAAATACAAAAATGGTAGTGGGCACTTGTAATCCCAGCTACTGGAGAGGCTGAGGCAGAAGAATCACTTGAACCCAGGAGGCGGAAGTTGCAGTGAGCCAAGATTGAGCCATTGCACTCCAACCTGCTGGGTGACAAGAGCAAAACTCAATGTCAAAAAAAAAAAAAAAAAGAAAGAAAGAAAGAAAGAAA